>CANUEX010007868.1:0-25851 GCA_948099535.1 Jatropha multifida
TTAATGGTTATTCAATAAATTTTCGGGCGAACCAAAATGATTTTCGATCCCCATAATATTACGTGGCGTAATATTATTGACTAATAATTTACAATTTAAATTTAAATGGGAATGTTTCGAAATAAAAATTTCAGGGTATTATACAAAGTAAAATAGAAAATCATACACCTTATATTAGTTACATATGGATTTTTGGAATAATAATTATTTTGGTGTATCAACAGAAAAAAATCATTAATTTAGATTAACTCTTAATTTTAAACAATTAAGTGAATTTTTAATTTGTGGATAGTAGAAAATCTCTATAGAACGACATGAGCCTACTTATAAATTTAACCGAAAATCTATCCTGCTTCTTTCTTTGCGCCCATTTCCCAAGTAGTGTATTGAACGATTGGACTTCCGAACAATCTCTAATGAAAGATATCTATTTTCACAGAAATCTCTCAAAAATGAAAAACTCATTATCGCATGATGGTTTCTACGTTTGAAGAATCTAATTTGGTAAAATATCAAAGGATGGCGCTCTCTCTCTCTCTCTCTCTATATATATATATTAGCTTTTATTTTCTAAATCATCGCCGATCATTTTATTTAATTGGCAGTGATTTCTTTTCATCCATTTCTATTATTTTTTTTATTTAATTTTCTTTTTAATAATTTCTAAATCTGTGATCGTTTAAAACAAAACTTATATTTCATCTTTCAAATCATGAGTGTTTTTAATACTCTCTTATTGGGGTTATTAATTTTTCTCTTTTCATAGGATTGTTCCTCGTTATTGAGGAATTTCTATGTGTATCTTTTATTTCTCTAACAGTTCAAAATGCAAAATGAATTATTGGTTGTCAATGGTTGGGACTTCAAATCTTAAAGTTCAAGTAAGATTCTTTTATCAATGGAGTCTGAAAGTGCGGTCTATTCCTTCGTTAAAGTTTATTATATATATATATATATATATATATATATAAAACATGCCTCTTTTCTTCAGAAAGTGCTAAATGAAATTGCTAAAATTTGATATTGTCGTGTAGGATTAGGAAAATTAAGTTATATCACGTAAGATTCCAAAATGGTTTAAAAATTTATAATCATAGTACATTAATTGTTTTGTTTAAATTTTCCATTGAATGAAATTAATTTGTGAATACATGCAAAAACATAAATGTTGAGACTTCATAATCAATAATATAGTAAAAAATAATAATCATATGACTAAATAAATTATTAGCACGATAAAAAATTTCTCCACTAAATGAATAGTTATTTCAAAATCATAAATTTTTATTTAACTATATAAATAAATAAAATTGAATAGAATATTGTATTTTATAACACTATTATCATATTTTTTTTAAAAAAATGAAATCAATTATATAAACATTAAAAAATAATTTAATAAAATTGAGATATAAAAATTTATATTTGAATATTAAAAATTAATATTTATTAGAACACAATAATGGCAGTTTAATGTTTTATTTTAGGTAAATCATTTACGAGTTTACAATTAAATTGAATGGACAGTATTGTACTCTCTTGTGCCTATTAACGTAAATAAAAAACAAAAACGAAAATGAAAGGGAAGTTAGACAATTTTCGGCACAGAAAATGAGATATATCTGTGGACGGGAGAATTTGATTTCGAAGGTGCTCTCACATCATTACTCTAATTCTAATATACTCGCTTCAATTAAAAATATATAAATTGTTTAAAATTTTTATACAATAATTATGAAAATAATTAACTCTTTAATTTTATAATAAAAAGTTTATTAATTTACTAAAATTTCTTTTCTTGTTAATTTTATAGATTTGGCTATGGAAGAGGTTTTTTAGTGTAACTTTGGTTATTGAAGAGAGAGAGGATAAATTGATTTCTCAAAAAAGAAAATATATTTGTCTTTTCATACTGATTTAACTGTAAAATTTGCTACAAGCCTCCACATGAGTAAGTATCTATTGAAGGTCCAAGGCGCTCCCTCCATGACTCTCTAAAAGTCAACACCGTTAAAAAAATGAAAGAGAAATCTTCTGGCTCCCAAATCTGATATATCCACTCTCCTTAAAGGGTGCCATAGGTCTGTGAATGTATTCATTATGGACTGAAAACTGATCGAACTATATGTGAGAAACATTCCAACAAGACAAAAATCATAAGTCAAGGTAGGGTTGTTTGTAGGAATATCCGCACTAATTGCATTCTCCTCAGCCATAGCAATGGAAAGATGCAAGCAGGTTTTCCACATGGTGTATTAACTATATACTGTAACAAGAGATATGTCATATGGTAGGGGAATGAGATGAGAGGTTGTGGTATAAGCGCTACAAAAAAACATGCATGAAATCGTGGACTTTAGGGTTCTAACAAATTATCCTCAACAAAAAGTATGTCTCAACAAAAGAAAATGATGCTGCAAAGGGATAAGGATAAGGAGAGGCTACAGGATCATAATGAAAAAGAAATGAAGGCTATACAGTGAAAGCTATGGATGAAACATGCTTATGGCTTTAGGGTTTTAAATGGGGACGACAACGGCAGAATAATGCTACAAAGCATACATGTGACCAAAATTGTTGAAAAGACTATTACAAATTAAACATATACCTTTAATATCAGCTGATTTTTGGGCACGACCTACCTCCTGGTTTCATGTCAAAATCTATGGCAATGTTGTTAGGGAATTGCATTGGTGAGTTTATACGATATGATGCCAAAAATCTCCCTCCTCTCCAAAACTGTTTCATGCAAATTAAATTAGACTTGACATACAAAAGCCATTGATACAAAAAAAAAAGATTATAGGCACAGATGGTTTGATTTCTAATGCACAATTCCGTTATGAGTGGTTACCAATTTCCTGCTTTTTATGTGGAAGTTAGGACATTCAGACTCTTTTTGCGACCTTCGTCTATACTGAAAAAAGAAGGAACTTGTGGCAGCCTAGAATGACTAGATTTGTGTTTCGACAAAAAGAAATTCACAAATCCAAGGTCAGTGGATTGATGGTTCTAGAAAGTTGATAAATGCGGATGTGATGCCTAATTCGATGGGATATGCTGGAGGGTCAACCAATATTTTAAAATCACAAGATTTTAAGATGGCATTTTATGGAAATAATAGTGCACAAGACAGGTCTATAGACCATTTATGGACACAGATCACAATTTTTGGGGTTCGGGTGTGCAAATGAGCTTCTATGAAACTGAGGGTATTACGAAACATGTAGAGGCACACAAAAGACCCAGGAATAATACACACCGAGCTACTATCATTTCTAGCAGGAAGGATTCGACTGTTAGCAAAACCATTGCATCCCTAATGCAGTTTCCTAAGATATCGGCCGATCCTGTTAAGCAGGATGGCTGGAAGCAATGGTTATCCTCAGTTGGAACTGCCGAGGGCTAGGCAACCCTCGGACAATGAATTCTCTTAGGGATTATACCTTGAGTCATAAGCCAAATGTGGTGTTTTTGATGGAAACTTTAGTGCATGGGCAGTGGGTGGAGGAAGTGCGTACTATTTGTTTTGACCAGTGTTTCTCTGTGGACTATATTGGACAAAGTGGAGGATTGTCTACTTTGTGGAAAAATACTACGCACTTGACGGTTACTGGAAATTCTCAAAATTGCATAGACTCTGCAATTTTTGACAAGGATAAACAGTGGAGGTTGATTGATTTTTATGGGGTTCCTGATAAAAGTAGATGACAGGCCTCCTAAAATTTGTTAAGAGCTCTTGCTGCTAGAGATGACAAGTCGTTGGTTTGTACAGGGGACTTTAATGACTTGCTATCTAATGATGAAAAAGTGGGTGGTAATCCTTATCCCCGCTTTTTGTTGGATGGATTTAAAGAACCTGTGGATGAGTGTTTCCTTTGTGACTTACCTGCTTTCGAGTATAAATACACATGGAGTATGAAACGTGATCATCGTATCCTTACTAGGGAGCGTTTAGACCAAGCAATGGCTACCTCTTATTGGTCTATGCTATTTTTAGATGTCGTGGTCAAGACGTTATTTTCCCCTATTTCAGACCATGACGTGTTGTCCATAAATACTGATGGTCTGAGTCCAAATGGTAATAATCGGAAATTCAAGTTTGATAATGGTTGGCTCCTTTAGGAGGTAGTTAGGTCAGGATGAAGACATCATCAAGGTATTGATATGATCTCAAAAAAAGCTCTTGCATTAAGGGTTCAATTAATGCTTGGGGTAGAAATCAAAATAAAGACTTCTAGATAAAAAAATATAGTATTCAAAGGTTGCTGAAAGAAGAGTATGATAAGGTGGGGTCTACTGACGAAGTCAGATTGAAAGAAGAATGGAACCAACTGCTCCTTATCGAACATGCACGTGAAAGACAGCTTACGAAGTAGTTTTGGTACCGATTTGGGAATAAAAATAGTAAGTATTTTCACGTTAAGATAAAAATAAGAAGACGCATTAATAGGATAGAGAAATTGCAATCTAGTAATGGGTCACATGTGTCTACTAAATTCGAGATACAAGATCACTTTATCCAATATTTTTAAGAGCTTTTAACATCACCACCTTCGGTTAGTGAGCCTATTTTGCATTTGATCATACCTAAGGATTTAGGAATGGAGAATGAAATGTTAGTGGGGGATATTGGAACTAAAGAGGTGAAAGTTCCAAATGCATCTGGATCAGGCTCTCGGCCTAGATGGTTTAAGTCTGGCATTCTTTAAGAAGTTTTGGCACATCGTTGGGGAGGATATTGTTTGTGGCTATCAAACATGGCTTAGTAAAGGTACTTTACCTAATAATCTCTTTGATACAACAATTGTGCTTATCTTAAAAAATGATAGTCTAGTAACTGTTAGTGATTTTAGACCTATTTCGTTATGTAATGTTCTCTACAAAATTCTAGCTAAAGTTTTAGCAAATAGGTTAAAGATAATTTTACCAAAGGTGAGATATTAAAGTGTTAGTCAGCTTTTGTGCTAGGTAGGCCTATTACAGATAATATCCTAGTAGCGTTTGAGATGCTCCATAATATGAGACATAAGGTGGGTAATGGGGTAGGAACTTGTGCCCTTGAATTGGACATTAGTAAAGCATATGACGGGTTAATAGGGATTTCTTATATCAAATGATGAAAAAATTGGATTTTTCTGAAAAATGGGCTAGCTCGATGATTATGTTCGTAACCAATGTTAGGTACTCTGTCTTCGTCAATGGAGAAAGGGTAGCTGATATTCGTCCAGAGAGAGGGTTACGTCAAGGGGACCCACTATTACCGTATTTGTTCCTTATTTGTGCTAGGGGTCTCTCATCTTTGATTTCTAAGGTCGAATGGGTGCGGGAAGTGCATGGTGTCAAGGCAAGTAGAGGATGTCTGTCACGACCTAAACCGTGAGCTGGACCAGCATTAGGACCTGAGTAAGCTTAAGGCCCCCAAGGCCCGTAGTAAGCCTAAATCATTCAAAAATCTATCTATATTAATCTCTGACCTTGGAAACAGTAAGCCTGTATTATGACACAGTCCGACAACCAGTCGGTAACATTCTTAGCCCAGCTTCAATTTTACATTTACTTCACAGCTCGGGCTTATACTCTTTAAATCAAAATACAATTTATGCAAAATTTCATTGGTCATAATATGGTCAAATTTTTCCAGTCATAATTTCCTCTAAATTTCAAAAAAATACTCCACAGGCTATTTTTCAGTACACAATAAATTTTACATGTCTAAATATTGATTTATCACCTGACTGCGGAACTTAACTAAAATATTCAGAATATTCTAACATCTCAGATAATTCATACGCTAACATTTTCAAAACTAGTATTAAATACTGTATCTCTATGGAGAAGAAAGCAGAGCTTTTATGAACCAACGATACTTCTACTTTCTGGAAAAGTTTATGGAAGGAGGGGGTGAGTTTCACCAAACTCAGTAAATAATAATAAATAATGCATAACCAGACAATCAAGCAAAATGCATCTCTAATCACAGAATTTATCACACTGTCAGCCATACACATGTCACAGCATCAGCACCTACAATTATTTCATCTTCAAATAATTAATCACGTGGAAATTAGTCTGTGGCGTCACCATAGCCCCTAATGAATTCACTTCTCACATATCTCATCATCTCATATGTGTGCATTAGGGAGCCAATCCCCCATACCTGGCCGACTAGTCCAATTCTCGTTTAACCAGCCCTTTCATATTATATATACTTTTTATCCACTTTTCTTTTTATACCATCAGGAGATCAACTTGTGGTCATTCATATTGCATCGTTATACATCATCAGATACACACGGGGGCACAAATTCTTTTCTCATACATGGCCAATGGTCCCAGACCGCTTTCATAAATTCATGGCCAACGGTCCCAGACCGCTTTCACAATTTCACAATATATGGCCAACGGTCCCAGACCGTTTTCACAACACATAGTGACCGACTTCATCCTAACTCCGCTCAATCAAAGTAATTCACAGCACATCACATTTCATCAACAATCCATTCAATTGAAATTCATCAAATCAATCATTATGATGCAGCTATGATTATACGGTAATCCAAATGATATTATATATATAATCAATTAATGATATATGTATGTATATATATATATGTATATATATGTCCGTAATAATATATCAATTAAATTATGATGACATGAGAATGCATGTCATGCACTATTTATTATTACTCACAGTGATATTAGGATATTTAAATCCTAATTCTGGTTCTGGTGCAGAGGAGTAGAAGACGAGCTCACACGATCTATGAATTTAAAAATATAGAAAGAATTCATCAGTCAACTATTCTATTCAACGCAAAATAATAAATAGAAATCGATCTAACATATTACATCATATCTCTACGTTAAAACTAATTTAAATTCTATGCTATTTAGCTGCTAATCTTAACTAATTCGATTCCTCGTCACAACCTTCAAAATATTCTAAATTCACCACCAATGTAATATAATCAATAATATTTTCATTTCACATAAATATGATCCTTTCTTCGATAACTTTCTTCTTATTTAATTTAGTTACAGTCTCCAAATAATTAATAACTATTTACTCATTAACTTTAATCGATCCTTAATAACTACAAAATTCGTTTCTACACTGAGTCACTTAATTCGTTGATTTTAATAACCTTACTAATACATTCATATTTATCAAATAACTAAAAATAATCCTTTAATATTATAATTTTCATTTTATTCAATGTCCAACTTAAATATCTTAATTCAAATCAATATATCAATAATTCCATAACGTAACATTAATCGGTCTCCTAATATACCTTTTTATGTTTACGTTCTAATATCCAACACTAAATTCTTTAATTAAATTAATTATCAACTAAAGTATTTTCTATTAATTAAATCTTTCTACCTAGTCAAATATTCACTACCTTAACAAAATAAAATAAAGGGAAAATTATAACCATGCCCTTATGTTTTGACATAAAGAATTAGTGTACTCTTATTTTTTTTAAATTAAATTGTTGTACCCTTGTATTTTAATCTGTTACACCGTAATAACCTTCCGTCCATTTTTATCAATTTTGAAGAGAAAGTCAATGGAATTCTTGACAGTCCAAAGAGAGAGAAGGTAAAATGTGACGAAAACACCTTAAATAGCTACATTATGTCTTTAAATCCATAAAGTGTGTGAAATAGAGAGGAAAAAGCTAAGAAAAATTAAGCAGAAAATAGATTAGGGCTTTGCAATGTCTGGGGGCAGCAATTCATCTTCTAGCACAATATATCGTGAAAATGAGGGTAGATTGTTGAACTCTCTTTGCAAATGCGGGAAGCGAGCTGGAATCAGGATTTCCAAGACAAGCAAAAACAAGAACAGGCCCTACTATTTTTGTAAGAATAATGAGTGTGGTAGCTTCTTTGGGTGGTGCAAGCCAGCTGATTCGTGCATTGATAGCACTAGGGAGACAAGAATGGCTAGAGATGCAATGGAAGTTGAAAGTTTTGAAATGGAGCTGAGGAACAACATTGTAAGGGATGTGCTTGACCTAAAAGATATTGTTGTGCGCCAGAATGATGAAAATAGGCGTATTCGAGGCAAGGTTGATGGGCTAGATTCTGTTATTGGCTACACGAAGATTGTCTTGGTTATATGCATGATATGCACTTTAGTGAATTTCATCCTTGTTCTGTTTGTGTTTTGCAAGATTGGTTAGATGGATTTTTAGGTGTTTTTTGGTTGTTCTTGATTTTAGTTGATAAGGTAGTTATTGTGAACTGTTAGTTGGTGTGTGTGTGGTGGGTAGTATAATGATAGATGTGTTAGCAGTGAATGGTGGATGTGTTAGGAGTGAATGGTTAGGTAGTTGACAGTTGATATGATGAACATTGTAATGACCCCTTATTTATGCAAAGACTAACTTTTTGTATAAAATGATATCATGTTCTCTCTTTAATATAAATCTTGCAACATCTACTCTCTTTAATAATCTAAAACATCCAACGTACTGTAAACCTACTTATTAATGCATCAATATAGACACAAATCCTGCTCCAAATAGTAAGAATATTATGTATGTAAAACACAATTTCTGCAACTTTTCATTGAACAAAAAATAATGTTTCATTACATATTTGCCATAAGAAATCTAAAACAACATTTCCTCTAGATTTCTGATTACAAATCACTATGGATAATCATCTCGAAAAATATCAATCTGTGCACATTAGAGTATCTGTGCAAAATTTACATTGCATGTAACAAGCTCCTATATGTCAAAAAGTTTCCATATGTTAAAAAGCCAAAATATCTAGGCTCCTACTGTCCAAGGTTCTGCTCCTAATGTGAAATTTCTGCATTGCTCCCTCCTCTTTCTCCTGATTTGGATCCAGAAGCACTTATAGTGTTGCCTCTCCTTCTCTGTGACTACAAAATGTGAAGATGTCCATATGTTTTAGTGAAAATAATAAATAATAATGACTGTTGCAAGAATAGGATAGTTGATATACCTATTGGCTTGATGGAGTCAATGTACAAGTCCTCTTATTATGCCTTAACTGACTGCACTGCTTGCATCTTACTGTGCTTGCTCTTGTGCTTCTAGTTGCAGGAAACCCTTCACCATCTTGCCTAATTCTCCTAATTTTGGGCTTACCTACTCTCTTTCTCACCTCAGGGGGTTGGATCTTCTCTAATTCTTGAATTCCTTCATAGTTGGGTTGAGGCATTGGATGTAAGTGGGCAGAGTATGTCTCCATATATTTCTCAATAGTGAAATATGGGTCACACAAATCCTCAACACTAACTCTCTTGTATCCTATGCATAACATGGCATGCTTACATGGCATACCAAATTTGTCCCACCAATTGCAACTGTAGATTTTCTTTTCTAAGTCAACAGTAAAGGTAAATGGCGCTTCTTTGACCTCAAAGTCATCTGTACTGCTAGGTATTAATCTACAACATCTACTCTTTTTAATGATAGTCTTCAAATCCCTTTTAGCTTTAGGTGTTAATTTATCATCCATAGAAGCAGCCTTTATAGACCTTTTATGCATTCTCACCATGCATTTTTTTCTAAAGGTGTCTAAAAGGTTCGCAATGGGCATTGACCTAAGCTTCCCAACCCAACTATTAAAAGATTCAGTCATGTTGTTACTAACGTGGTCACTCTTAGCATCAGCATTAAAAGCATGCCTACACCATTGATTAAGAGGTATTTGAAGTAACCACTCAGCAGTTTTTCCATCAAGTTTTGTTCTTATAGTTGTCATATGTACATTAAATTGCTCAAAATATGTACTCCTAGCAGCAGCCCAAAATTCTCTCTTTAATAAAATACCAGGAAATTACTTTTTAAAATTTTGTTCTATATGCCTACAATAAAATATGTGATAAGCATCTAGAAACCAATTTTTCACAGCATTTATTAACCCCTGTTGAAATAATAGGACACAAAGCACCTCATTCAAAATAATGGCATACACCAAAACACATAAAAAAAGACACAAACACGCTATTCAAGGCACATGCATAATGGTCAACAAAGATACAAACATGAGAAACATAAGTCACATGTATTATGATAAAGTAATAAACATTATAATAAAAAATGACATCATTATAAAAGCATAAAGTTTGGACCACTTACCTTTTGCCTGTCTAACATAAATGTCCAAGGTTTTTCATGATATGTAGGACCTGTGCACTGCTGAATACAGTCCATAAAGAACCCCCAACTGCTATTACATTCAGCCTCAACAATTGCAAAAGCCAAAGGCAATACCCCTCTATTGCCATACATGGTAACTGCAACCAATAAAACTCATCCATAAGGTCCTTTTAGGTAGCATCCATCAAGGCCTATGAATGGCCTACACCCCTTTATGAACCCATCTCTCATTGCCTTAAAGCTTATAAACAATCTTCCAAAAACTATGGGGTCAGCTTCACAGTTTCTAGGTTTAGGTTCAAATTTCACAAAGGTTCCTGAGTTAGATGTCATCAAAGCTTCAAGATACCTTCTAATATGGGTATAACTCTCAACATGAGAACCATCTAGTGACTCTTTAGCTTGGTTCCTAGCCCTATATAATTGCCATGGCTGCACTGTTATTCCCCATTTTTTTGATAATTTTCCAGCCATTAATTGATAGCTTATATTAGGATCAATCTCAAGCTCATCTTGCAACTTATTTTTCACCCATCTTGTGTTTGCAATTGGATTTTTATTTCCTACAGGCCTCACACATTGATGCTCACTTTTTATTGTTTTCACCATGAAAGTGCATTTATCACTCAGTAGTGAAACATGCATTCTCCATCTACAACCCTCATTCTTGCAAGAAACAGTAACTCTCTCTGGTTCGCTTTTAATCCACTTGATAATGTACCCTCCCTTAACTGCATAGTCTCTCAAAGCATCCCTAAACACATCAATTGATGCAAATGATTGCCCCACTTCAAACTCAATTATCCCCTCATCATTTGACATATACTCATTTTCATACAAGTTTTTGAAAAGGTCAACAACTCTCTTTCTTTTATTTATGCTCACAATTTCATCTCCCACATCAGAATCATCTGAACTGTCAAGAGGTCTCTCATCATCTGCTGAGTCCACACTACTCAAATCATCACTGTCATCATCTAATTCAGCCCCTACATTTCCACTAGATGTGACTACCCCTGGTTTAGGCACAACAAAATCAGATGGATACCCCTCTATCTCATCACTGTCATGGCCAGAAAAGCCACAATATGACTCATTTGAGCTGTCACCACTTTCATCTTGGTGTTGAGATTGTGTTGGTGTTGGTGTTGGTCTCAGTGTTGGTCTTGGTCTTAGACTTAGTCCTAGTGTTGGTGTTGGTCTTGGTCTTGGTCTTGGCCTTAGTGTTGGTGTTGGTCTTGGTCTTGGTCTTGGCCTTAGTGTTGGTGTTGGTGTTGGTATTGTATTGGAGTTAGATCTTCTCAAATTATAAGTCCTTTGAAAAAGTGAAGTAGGCCTGCTTTCTTAATGTGATGACACAGTAGGCTCAACTTCTACCTCTTCCCTATCCCTAGTGTCTTGTGTATTTGCTTCTCTTGTTTGTGTTTGTCTTCTCCCTCTCCCTCTTAGTCCAAGATTTCTCCTTATCCCACCACCCCTCACTCTAACCCTCTCTCTAATGTTATCTGTACCCCTTCCTGTACTAACAACAGAACCCCTTCCACTACCCCTTCTCCTGCCCTTTACACTAGGCCTGCATATGTCATACAAAGGAGATTCTTGGCCAATGTTGTCCCATATATTAGAACCATATATACAATTTGCAGAACTCCTCTGACCCTGATCAATTCTTATCACATTTGCCCCCTGCACCTGTCTCTCCCCCACAACACATTCACCATTTTCCTCGTCACAACCACTTGCATTTTCAAATTTCCCTTGATTGACATTAATTTCACAACCACTAAAAGCAATCTCATTTCCCCCCTGACTCACATTCACATCACAACCACTAAAAGCATTCTCGTTTTCCCTTTCATTCACATTAACCTCACAACCATTTCCTACTTCATTGCCCCTCTTATTCCCACCAGCCTCACAACCACTTGCATTTTCATTTTCTCCCTCATTCACACTCCTCTCAACCACATTCACATCCCCATCGCATCCCCCTACATTTGCATTTTCAACCAAATTAACACTTGCATTTGCCTCTAAAACTGACCCTCCTATCACAGCTCTAAACACATGCATCAATTATTCCCCCACAAACTATATTGTCATCCTCAAACCTAGCATCACTGTGCACATCACTCTACATAAGCACCTCTTCCACTACACTAGAGCCTTCATTAGGTTTTTCAAAAGCAAGAGGTTCAACTTGTTTAGCTTCAACAAATAGCTCAACCTTATGAGAAGATTCATATAATGCAAACATACACATCAAATCTTCATCACCTTCTATAAGCAAGTTTCCCCCAAATTTTATTTCTATGAATGAGGCCTCAATTTTATAAAATTTGTAAATATCATTTACCAAATGCAAATAAGAGTACTCATCCCTATCTACATTTGCAATTGCAGCAATACGTCCTTCAAATGTAACAAAAAGATCATACAGTTCTTGCCCAGCCATTCTGTGATTTGAGCAAATAGTTTACAAGTCAGTTAAACCTAGATATTCACATTTTAGTTCAAAACCAATCTATCACATATCAAACTAAACCCTAAACACAAACAATTTGAAGGAAAATTCTAATTTGAAAGTAAACTACTTTACTCTACTGCATTCAACAAAAGCAAAAGAACAAAGGTTTGGGTTTACCTATAACGCACATTCGTTGTCGCTTTAGTTATTCATCAAACACCAACAACGACACAAGAATGGTTCTCAATAGGCACGACTTTCATTCAAAACAACTGGAAACATTTTCTCTGGTTTCCCTCGTTTCAGTAGTTTTGAAAACGGTCCACAGGTTGAGAGTGTTTCGTTTCCCTATTCCCTCCTCAGTCAAAAGCATTTGGATTGGTATTTTTATTTAGGGTTATTATAGTCATTTCACTGTATTCTTCTCTCCAAAATTGATAAAAATGGACGAAATGTTAGTACAGTGTAACGGATTAAAAATACAAGGGTACAATAATTTAATTTAAAAAATATAGGGATACACTAATCCTTTATATTAAAATATAAGAGCACGATTATAATTTTTCCTAAAATAAATTATCAATCTCCAATAACTCAACTAATTGGATTTTCTAAATTTTTATTGCAAAATATCCTATTATAAATTTTATTCTCAACCTACAATTTATTTTCTACTCATCAACTACTAAATCCAACATAAACACTACACAATATCACAATTAATAAATCAAGCCCAACAATCAACCAATTTCTTCACAAAAATTAAAATTCAAGAAATTAATTAAAAATTTATAGGATATTTTTATACCTTGTCCCAAAAATTCACAAATATTGGAGACAACCAAGTCACGGGCTGCTGGATGAAGAACCAGCTGCTGGTGGTGGAGACAGGCGGCGGCGCTGGGCTGGCGGCCGGCACAAGATGGCGCAACGCTAGCCAGCGACGCGAAGCAAAGTGCAGCTCCTGAAGAACTGGAGCTCTGCTTGTTCGCCACTGTCGCAAGCGGAGGGAGATGGGGGAGACGGCGCGACGCGAGGTGGAGCTGCTGGCGGTGGTGTGGCTGTCGACGCAGAGAGAGAGAGAGACGGTGGAAAAAGAGAGAAAGAGGGAGGAGAGAGGGAGTGTCGTGGAGAAGAAGAAGAGAAGGGAAAGGAGGGAAGGAAAAGAAAATAAAGAAAAGGAAAAAGAAAAAAAAAAGGAAAAGGAAAAACAAAATGAATTTCCAGATTTTACTGGACCATGCTGGTTCAACCCGAACCGGTTTGGTTCAGTTCAATAAATTTACTTGGTTCTTGATTGGTTTTTGACAAAATCGAATAGGTTTACTGGTCCGATTAATTTTTACGTGGCTCAAATTTATTGGCCAAAATTTTAAAATTATAATTTAAATGGAAATTTTCTGAAATTAAATTTTTTGGATATTTCAATGTCCCAGGTTATCCGTTTGCAGATGATTCCCTTTTCTTTTTCATGCTAATATTTTGAAGAGTAATAAAATGAGATAGGTTTTAGTTGACAATGAAAGAGCTTCTAGACAATATGTGAATTTTCAAAAGTCAACTATCATGTTTAGCTCGAATGTTAATAATGAGGTGAAAAATAATATTACTAATGCTTTTGGGGTTCACAAAGCGATGGAAAATGCAGTCGATTTAGGTCTTCCTTCTCCAATGGGTAGAAACAAAAGACGTTTAATTTTGTTGAGGATAGACTTTGGGCTAGATTGAATAGTTGGTCTAATAGATTCTTATTAGAGTCGGGTAGGGAGCTATTATTAAAATCTATTGCTCAAACTATTCCTTAATGTTGCATGAGTGTCCTTTTGTTGCCAAAACTACTTGTGATGAGCTTCAAAAATTAATGAACATGTTTTGATGGGGTTTGAAGAAGGAAGGTGGAAGGGGTGTTCATTGGCTCTCTTGGGACAGGTTGTGTGGTAGTAAGCTGGAGGGGGGTATGGGCTTTCGAGATTTGTATTGTTTTAATGTGGTCATATTGAAAACAAGGATGGAGATTGCTATTTCATTTTAAAACTCTTTTCTATAGAATTTTCAAAGTTAAATATTTTCATAATGGGGATTTTCTAAATGCTACAGTAGGATTTAATACTAGCCTTGTGTGGAAGAGTGTCACTTCTTTCACTAAATTGTTAAAATATGAGGTAAGATGGCGTGTGGGGAATGACAGAAATATTAATGTCTTGAAAGATTCTAGGCTTCCTAGGGATGGATCTTTTTATGTGGAAGATGGTGTAGGCTTTTTTGATCCAAATATGCGGGTCGTTGACTTATTTAAAAAAGGGGAGCGGTTGTGGTATATTGAAAAGATAATGTCACTTTTTTGTGCAAGGGATGTGAAGACAATTCTTGAAATTCTCCTTAGTATTTTAAATAGGTGTGATTCTCTTATTTGGCATTATGAGAAAAAGGGTAACTATAACATTAAGTCGGGTTGTATGGAAATTAGAGGCGTTGAAAATTTATTGTAGTGGGAAAGCTCTTGTGGGAGCTGATTTTCAATGGAAGGTATGGAAATTAGAGGTGCCACCTAAAGTCATAAATTTTACCTGGCGTAGTTTAAGAGATATACTGCCTATCGATAGTCAGTTGACCATCGCCCTTTGAATATCGCTTTCCTCTAGCTGTTGCAGTAGCAGGGACGTATCGAAGGAGAATAGTAAGAAAGGAGAGACTTAAAAGAAGTGGACTGAATATTGAGGAGGGCTGTCCTTTTTGTGGTATTTTTGAAGATGAGTTGTAAAAGAGCCGAAAAAATACGGACCCTGGGGGGTTTTTTACCATTAATTTTGCTAACAATTCATATAAGAATTTTTTTCTACAGGTGACTCTGGTGAAGCGAATCATGCAAATAAATTTGCTATTTATGCTTGGTCAATTTGGCAAGCACCTAATCAGTGTATATGGAAGCAAAATATCATGCCATGTATATTATTCATGCAAATGCTAGAGACATGCTACAGTCTGACCACGTCTCAAGTAACAATTCAACGCTCAATAGACTCCTCTCAGCAGGTCCCTCGACTAGTTGATACCTCAAATGCATGGCGCCCGTGTGGACGGTGCGGTCTTCACAGATGCAGGTTTTGCTGGGTTTGGGGTTGTTTTTGAATCGGAAGTAAGGTGTTCTCTAAAAGCCATTTCAGGTTATTATGATGGAGGTCCGGATCCTGCTATAGTCTAGGGTATTGCTTTACTCCTTTTGTTTATCCGCGAGAATTTCCAGGCAAAGGATTTATTTCTCTTGATTCACAAGTTGTATTTTTTGCTCTGAAAAATAATGTTATTGATAACAAATCTTTAGGACTCGTTATTTTGGATTGTAACGATATTTTGGTTCAATGTTAATGTTATTTGGATTAGACAGCATGCCAATGTAGATGCTCGTACTTTTACTAGACTCTTACTCACAGGTGCTCATACTCTTGATAGAACATCCTACCGTCGTACTCGCTTTCATATTTGAGACATTGTTCCCTACTGGATTTTTTTTTCCTTGAGTTAATGAAATCATTCTCTTACCAAAAAAAAATACTGTAAAACCCTGAAACTTTAGGGATTATTAAATTAATTCTTGAAAATAAAAAGACAAAATAGTAAATTCGGTCAAAACTACAGAATCATTTTCCCTCACTCCAAATTATTACTTCTTATCAATCAAAACTAAAAGGCGGATAACAGTGATCATTTACCCTTATTATCGATTAGTTTTTGTGCCTTTCAACGATAATTGCACTAGCTTCTTGATGGTTGCCTCATAATGCAGGAGCCCAGGTTTCAAAATCCTATTAATAATTGAAAAATTTTCAATCTAAATTCTAACCCATGTCTGTGAATATGTGTTTGTATATATAATTAAAAAAAGAAATCTGAAGAAATGAGAAAAATGCTACTGTCACGTGGCACAAATATGTATGATGCAGAAATCAATTAGATGATTTGCAATATATGAATTCAAATGTCTACATTAACTTTTCCAGTCCCTACAGTGGAAATTATCACAATTTTGTTGCATCTCTGCTGTCAAATGCTAATGTGAACTGATGTCACTTTGAAAATGCCATCTGAAAATTTTCTTTTTTAATACAACCAGCAAAATGTATCTCTTATTAGAAAAGCAAGAAAGTTGTCTTAGCAGAAACTATTGTACACGAAACCGAACTTTCAATCAGACCTACAAGGACAAACGGCAAAGAATGGCGTTTTAATGAAAACTCTAACATTTCTCACCTTTTGTTGTTATCTTTCTCTACTCTTTTCTTCTACGTCTCTTGCGTGCTTGGCTCTTTATCAGCAAGTCCAAGAAGATGATCTCTTGATCACTGGCTTCATTTGCTTGTCCTCTTCGAGTGAAATCATTCCCAAATGTGAAGGATCCTCCAGCATCATTTTCGCCACCAAGTACCCAGCAATTGACCATGTCTGATATTTTCTTGCTTGTTTACCAATAAATCTACCAAGTTTCCCATCATAATACTCTGGCCAGCTGTCTTTCAGCAGACGGCTCTCAGCAAGATCAATTGCTCGCCTTGCAATTTGTGGTCGTCCCGTTTTAATGCATGCGGCAGTTAGCAACCATAAAAGCACTGCATTCACATAATATAGGAAAAAATTTGTATTCCCAGAGAGAAAAAGAAAAGGGGGGGAGGAGTTTATTATCTTGTTATTATCATCTAAAATCTTTACTCACAGCATATTGTACAAGAATAATTCCTAATTCAAAAAGAAAAGGAAAAAACCAATTAAAGACAGTTAAATCTATAAGGTTATTCTTGGTGAGCCATAGTGAAATTAAATATAATGCAATAAAATGCACTTATATTGTAACCACAATGCTAGAAATAAATCTAATTAAATTACATTATATTTCATTACGACTCATCAAACATAGCCTAAAGTTCTTCATGCAAGAATATTTTAGCCAAGAAAAATAGAAGACACAAGTGTTTAAGTCATCAGGCTCAACATACAAGATTGACCAATGCCATTTTTGGTACATGTCATCAATGTTATTCAGTTATTTTTGCTCATGCCTCAGACTTATAAGAGTAAACCTCTCATCGGCTATCAGGAACAGCATTCACATAAATAGCTCTGACTCGTAAAATTGATTTATATACTAAATTTTTTAGTCCAAAATATCCAAGGTATAAATAAGGTTGAATAAAAGCAAATTAAAACTGAGACAAAATGTAGAACCAGTCAACTTGTCCATGCACTGTAGCAGGTAATTTTGCATTCCCTGGTTTCACAATTTTATAAATGATTCACCAATAAGTCCAATTCACCTTTTAAAACCAAACAATATTATATTAGCCTGATAGAGGACCAACGAGAATATCTTTGCAGCAAGAATATTGTATTAAACAATGTCAATCACAGAATTAAAAAATATTCAATTAAATATAGAGAAAATGGTCTAAACCTGGCCAAGATCCTCCATTATGGTAACTCCATCTGGTATTCTTGGGATCGCAACCAGTTACAATTCGCCATTCATGACTTTCGATTGCAGGATAAGCTATTTTCAAAGGCATTTCTCCAACCAGCTCCTCCCAGCGAGCTTCAATAAGATCCATGATAGCCATTGATTGCTCAGGAGTTGCAAGAGATGAGAGAATGGCAACACAATTTCCTAAAGCAAACCATCGAAAATCCATCCTTGCAGGACTAACATTGCCAATAAAATAACCACCACGGGTTGGCATAAAGTCAAACACCCAATCCGGAATTGAATCAGGAATGACATTAAACTTATTTACTGCAGTGTGTGAGTACTCCTCAGTTTTATATCTGTATATGTCATTTAGTTGTTGAAAATCTAACCAAAAGTAACCTCGCATGTGATAGCTCAAGGCATGTAAACGTTTAACAATTCTCTCAATGCATTCTTTTCCTTCAGCATCATGTTTCAACATAGACAATGCGCATCTCAATGCCATAAAAAAAAGTGCTTGAATTTCGATAGGATAACCGTAAATGCCCTGCAACATAAATCTAAACCTTTAGAACATGTGTAAGGCTAAAACTCTAAATCTAACTAGAGATGAGATGTCTCATCAATCATCCCTTAACTTCTAAATGTTTAAGAAAGTAAAGTAGTGAGTGCAAACAATAGAAATCAATAGCATATAAATTACTCTTTCAATTATAAATGGAGTGTCCTGCGATTGAAATAATATTGTAAAGAATTAGTCTCTAATTTCTGTGCATGCAAGAACATAGTCTATATGGTTAGAAGACCAGAATTATAGTGGTTTAGCTTCTATATAAATTGCTGTAAGGAACATCAGAATTGCAGGAATCAAATGATTCATACAGAGTGTTAATCAATCTAAGTAAACAGGAAAAACCCATGCTTGATGTGCAAAATTAAACTTCAAATTTCCTGAATATATATTTGTTCAATCTATGTGTAATACAAAATTCCAAATAACTAAAGTTCAGAAGTCTATCCCATTAATTTTACTAGATTTATTATTTAAAGAAAAGGAAATGAGATGACATTAGTTATCCAATTAAGGAGGAAGCCAAAAGTTACTAACTTCTGAAGTAATTCTTCAGTTCAAAGTCATCTCATTTTTTAAATATCTGAAAATCGTAATATCATGCATGTATTTTGCGATGTGATACAAAATAGCATGAAACATAAACAAATTTCCATAGAAAAAACAGAGGCAAATCATCTTCATACAATGTTCTTTTGCAGTATAGAATTAAGAGTTTTCAGGAACCTAAGCATTTTGTCACCTCCATGCTAAACAACAGAACCTACTACAGTTATCTTCAAGGCTTGAACAAGGTTAAGTCTTAATGTTCCTTAGAAAACCCACAAGAAAAAACCAAATATTATAAAAGTTTACTCAACTGCAAGGCACATTTTCTTGATTTTTTCTCACATAGGAGTTAAATTTTTGCAAACCAAACTAAGTGTATAGAAGAGAGATTATATTAAATTCAGATAATATTACTAATGCATATAAATGAAAGCACCTCATCTGATCTGCTATCTAGAATCAGTTAATTTCTCCACTAGAATTCTCCTGCTCTATAAAAATAAGAGGAAAACAATATATTAACAATGTTATTTCTTAATTCCAAAACAATTATATAGTCCATATGAAAAAATTTGATCTAGAGCTAACCATCTCTAATGAGACTACCCATCAGAATATTATTACTCAAAAGAGCAAATATTTCATGAAGCAAAATAACCAAGGCATGGTCGTCATCAGGAAGTTAATGTTTTCTTAGTTTAATGTGGCTAGTCCATTTCATAAACAAGCCAATCCAAATGACATGATGAGAACAGCTTACCATTCTGCGATCAATCATAGAGCAACCATCAGCACAAAGAAGAGTCGGGAATGTATCAAATCCCTCCGACAAGCACAAAGTCAATATAAGTCTCATCCCCTTTTGACATTCTGGAGTCTCCGCTAGAGATAAATCCCCGGTAGATTTGGTGTATGCACGAAGCAGAATGATCCACCAGAAACCAGAGTCAACAGGAGCGACTCTTCCAATGGCACTCTCACCAAAGTCCGCAATAAGAGTATCTGTTTTTCTAATAGGATCATGAAGAACTTTAAAACTAGCTGGCATCACCCCTTCCCCAAGCTTGAATCGATCTATTCTCTTTTCCCACCCTTGGAGATGTAGTGTCTTCAACAGGAAGTTCTTCACTATTTCAGGCTCTCCATTCATCAAAAAAGCCAGGGCACTGGGTACAAAATCTCTTACAAAGACCTAACCAGAAGGGGAAGAAGAACAAGAACAAGAATTTAAAAAGAAAAAAGAAAAAAAAAGGATTCAAATGCATTGGCAGTTGCATTTTGAACTTCTCTAAGTTCACCCAATCAAAATTAAGAATTGCAAACATTTGCAATGAATAATCTCTTGAAATTTGATGAGTCTCTACGATCAGGTTTAGCTTTTTCAATTACCATGATCAAATTCCCAATAGACTTGACTTATGGTTCAAATCCATATAATCTTCAACATCATTAACCACCAAGTTTAACATGTTTTTCATGTCTTGTTATATTTTTAGAAAATAAAAACAAATATAATCTCATTAATTTCTCAATATCACCGAATCATGAGTCATGACCTCTACTGGGTACACCAAAAATTTGGCTGAAAGTGATTATATAATCAGGCCAGTTGCATATGTAAAACAGAGCTTCTCTGAACCCTTTTTCAGGATGAATACAATAAATTCATCTCAATAAAGAGACTATACAAATTAACAATATGCTTCCATAGAATACAAATTAAATTAACAACCCCATGTTCACATCATATACAGGCTGGAACAAGACATAATGACTATTGTAATTTGGTTAAAAAATTACCTGATCATAGTTCAAAACCTCCTCTGAGGCATGATCAATTGCAGCAATAGTACCAACTGGTTGGCCTCTGAAGTACACTAACGACCGCCGAAGTGCCTCCCAAGCATCAGCCACCATAGGATGGGGCTCAAATGAGTTGCGGGCAGATGATGCTGGGGTGTCAAATCCAGACCTTGACCTTCCTCCAGGTGAAAATGTGCTCTCAAAGTTATCAAAGCCTCCTCCTCTTGCAAGCCCAATGGAGAGCTCACTTAGTGACCTCTCATCAAATGATCTCTGTCTTTCAATGTTCAGCCTTGGCTTGTCAAGGATGCGAGAGAGATCAAAATCATCCATTTCATTGATTGAGCAAGTCGAACCCACATTCCTAAGCCCCATATCCTTAGTTCCATCCATTTGCTTTCTGTAACTATCCTTGAACAGTGCAGTGACTACTTTGGTCCTGTCACCAATAAGAAGATGCCCAGCTTTTAGAATACTAATGTTCAAAAGAAAAATCATAAATAGAAAATGACGAATTCAAAAGAAGTATGGAACTATAAATCACCATAAAAACCCATTTATAAGCAAAGTTTAGCAATTATTATCCATGCAACTAGGTCTCTCAATTGGAAAAATAAAAATGAAATAAGTAAAGAAACCCTTCTCATCACCTAACAAGATAAACTACATTATAAAGTTTGATGGAGAGAGGGAGAAAGAGTGACTGAAAATTTGATAATTTTTGAATCACATCTACAACTTGAAATTAATTTTTTTAAAAAAAAAAAACAAAAAGAAAAATTTCCAGCTGCATTACACTTAAATTCCAATTACATTAAGCACTAAATTCTCTTAAAAAAAAAAGCTGGAAATCAATAGCAATAGATCAAGATCCACCAAAAAGGAATGTGAACTCATCATCAATTCGTCACCTAATACAACAAAAACTACCCCGAAGATAAAATGGAACAATAAGAACAAAATTGCCCGTCTAGCAAAAGAAAATGGATCAAATTGACCTCCAAAAACGTTGAAAGGCCAGATCTAAAGCCTATGTAAGAAATGTTTTCTATAACATGTTCAATGAGACGGAAATAGAAAAGAGAGAGAAAGTGAGCAAACCTTCACGGGGCATAAAATGGCGAGAAGAGAAACTCGCCGGCGGGAAACAACAGCGATTTCGCCGGTGAACGGTCGGCGAAGAGACAAAACTGAGAAGAAAAAAAAAATGAGAGAGAGGAGAAAAAATGAGCATGTCTGCAAGTGTTGATATTTATAGACCAAGAGAGAGAGAGGGGGAAAGGACAGTCTTTGTCTATGTTTTGTGTAAGAGGAGGAGAGCGAGGTGACCGGAATGGCCGGTGAAAGGCAGGAGTTGAAAATAGTCTGATTTGCTGGTCCTACGTGGCAGAAACGACACGCAGTTTGATCGACCTTGATGACTGGTCGGATTATTTTTTGACAACTTGTTTAATCGGTTTTTGGTGGGGTTTTCTCTTTGCTACAACGATTGTCAAATATACTTCGCTTTTTTATAATTAATTTTTTTTGTAAAGTACAGTTGGATTTTTTTTTTAACGAATTGTATGCGTTATAGCCAAAATCAACAGGAACCAAAATTAGAACAAATCACAAAGTGTTTGAAGTGGATTAACCACTTAATTATCTGGATAACAAGAGGCAAGGCTGGACTTAATTATCCAATTTAGTAGAATGGAGGTGGGGTTGAGTTAATTAAGTAATTAAGAAAATATTAATTTCTGTTCATGCCAGCTTAATATTCTCTTGTTGGCTTGGCGTTAGGT
This sequence comes from Jatropha multifida, assembly GCA_948099535.1. Taxonomy (NCBI): domain Eukaryota; kingdom Viridiplantae; phylum Streptophyta; class Magnoliopsida; order Malpighiales; family Euphorbiaceae; genus Jatropha; species Jatropha multifida. Next base: position 22,784 of record CANUEX010007868.1, read on the forward strand.
GGGGCGTGGTGGGGTATATTGAAAATTCTTTTGTAAAAGTTGTTAATTATGATTAATATTTAGAGTGAGGGATATAAATGAGCCAAGAGGAATCCAATTCAAACCTACCAAATTCGGAGCTTAATTCTATGGAATTTAGCTCGGCTCGAAAATCAATAAATTTAAAATTTAGACTCAATAAAAATTTGACATGAGATTCGAGTTTAATCTAAAAATTTTTAAGTTCGAGATTCGATGGTCAAATAATCTAAAATAATATTATATATATATATATATATATATAAACTCGACCAACTTTTGAGCTGAATATTGTTGGGCTCGAATTTTTTTGAACTCTTTTGCAAGCCGAGTTCAAACTGTTTATGACTTGGCTCATCTTATTTACACGCTTATTTGGAGTAATTAAACTCGATCAGCGTGTAAAATCCTCCAAACAGTTTTAATATTTCGGATCCTAATGCTAAAAGAAAAATAGTGTTGATACAATCGCGTGTTAGCAGTATTTTTTTTTTCAGTTGTGGAGTTAATGACTCAATTAAGGTTTGATTTGTTTTTAAAAAATAATTTAGTAACTCATTCTGTTTTAAAATTGAAAATTAGTTGAAAAATATAAAGTTTTTAATTTACAATATTATAAATAAATTTTGAATTATAAAAATTTTCAGTTTTAAAAATTTATTAATTAATATGAGAAAAATATATAAAAATAATAAATTATGATAGTCGCCGATAACAAGTATTTATTAGTGATAATCGAAAATGGTAAGTATCTATATATATATATATATATGAAAACTGTGATAAAAAGAATATTTGAAAGCTTTCTTTTTGTTCAGCATTCTATTTTTCTTTTTTTATAAATTTTTAAAATTTATAAAATTTTTCTGTATTGTGATTGGATGATTTAAATATTTTAATTAAGAGTTTATTATAAATTATCCATATTAAATTACTTAAATTACTAAACATTATCTGTATATAACTGTAAATATCTATCCATCTTTTAAATATGTTATTTGAATTGTTTAAATTACAAACTACTTAAAATTTAGCTAAAATCTTCTATTTGTTTCAGCTTTTTTTCATATATATATATATATTAATTTATTTGGTCCATAGTCATATTTCGTAACTTCATGGCTTTAAAATCTGGAAAAGTCTACGGTGGCCATTGTAGTTTATTAGATGGTATGTAATAGCACTCAAATCTTCTGGAAAAATATATAATAGCACTCAAATCTCCGATTGTTTTTATTATTATTGTTATTATTTTTTGCGTTAGGTGTTGTTTGTTTCCGGGGAAACAGAGGGAAAAGGAGGCAAGTAATGGGACGTGGAGTGAGATTGCCAGGCATCAATAAAGAGTTGTAAAAGATACTCGATGCAGATATGGACGAAGCACCAGCTGGACGACACGCATGTGAAGCTTTTAAAGATATCCAGCTTGGAATTGATCATATATTGTTTAAGGTAGTGTTTAGCATTTGTATGTGTTTTTATTTTTTATTTTTAATTACATAATGAGAAAAGATAATGATTAGTGGCTATTAATTGTAATTTTTGGATGATCGTAGTTAGTGTTGAAGTTAATTCAGTAATGTTTGATGTTTGAGAATAATTGAAATGGCAGTTATTAACTAATTTTCTTTTATGGCTAAATATTAATATGTTGTAGTCATCTTCTGATGGATTGAAAATAAGGTAATTATTCTATGCTTCTGTTTTTCTTTTTTTTTTTCTGTTTAAGTATTTATATATCACAATTTATATATTTAAAAATCTTGATTGGAGTAAGGCTTTAAGGCTTTTATTTGCTACGAAATGGAAAAAGAAAATGAGCAAAAGATTGTATATTTGGGTTTATAAGATTTTTTTTTTTTTGGAAACACATTATTTTTTAGGTAAGTTTTTAATTATTCTTCCTAATAATTTGATTATTCATAATAATTTATCAAAAATAATAATGTAATCAACTATAAAAATTAATAAAATAATGTGTTTAATAATAAAATAATATTCAATACCCGCGCGCTAAGCACGGTTTTACGACTAGTTTATAATATAGATGAGTTTATAAATATGTAATTATATATTTTTTTTTGTTATTTTAGTTTGATAATTTGTAGAAAACGTTTTTTTCTAAAAGAAAAAAAAACAGAGAGGATGTCTAACTCATCCAGTATGATTCTTTTATAAGATGGAGTTCTTATTGGAAAGTTGTATTGGAATGTTACATTGTGCCAATGGAAAAAATTTCACATAACGTGAGAAATCTATAATAATAAAATATTTAAAATATATTATGCTTTTCTATGTAAATATTTAATAAAAAAAACTCTAGCTATTAGTTAATGCTATTCCTTTTCTATTAAATTCTTTTTTATCCATTTAACTTAAAATTATTTATTTATTATCTAACCTAATTTCACTTTGAGACTACCCTTCTCTTTATTTTGCTTCTAATATTTATCCAATTTCAATAAACTATGATTTATTTTCTCTATAATATATTTGTTTTTCTTCTTTTTTTGTTGCTTTTTCTCTGTATTTAAAATTTGTTGTGAGGTTGATTACTAAATAAAGATATAGGATTCGATTTTGTTTGATTGGAGAATTTATATTTTGATTTGCAAATGTGAATTTTTAATTAATGGAGTTTGATAATATGTTGTGTTTCTCTTTTAATACTATTGACATATAATAGTGGAAACTCATATGTAAATATCAAACGATCTAAGTATACAATTATAATACCCCGAAATTTTTATTTCGAAACATTCCCATTTAAATTTAAATTGTAAATTATTAGCCAATAATATTACGCCACGTAATATTATGGGGATCGAAAATCATTTTGGTTCGCCCAAAAATTTATCAAATAACCGTCAATCGAATAAAATCGGACCAATATTTTTTTTAATTGGACTGAATTAATTTAAATTAGACCCAAATCGGATATTTTTGAAAAACACTGTGCGTCATTATTTTTTTCTCCCCGACAACTTACTTGGACGGTTTGTTTTTATTTAATAATTATAAAACTTTATTAATTTTTTATTATTTTATTT
>CANUEX010007881.1:0-20451 GCA_948099535.1 Jatropha multifida
ATATTTAGAATACTCCGCATATTTTATTTTACTCCGCAGTTAGGATGCTTAAATAAATATTGGTTTGTAATAGAATTATCATGTGATTATAAATAAATTGTGGAGTGTAAATGACTATTTGGGAGACTGTATAATAGGAACAATTTGAACATATTATGACAAATAAATATTTGTATGAGAAAATATTTTTATTATATGGATATGGGCCCGAGTTGCGAATAGTATGTATTACTAATGCTGGGTCAGAATTATTAACTCTGATTGTAAAATGAAAAATGTCGTAATATGGGCTCACTATTCCGATAGTCAAACGATAATAGGGATGGATTGTGATAGTTTAGGCTTACTACGGGCCTCGGGTGCCTTAAGCTTACCTAGGTCCTAGTGCCGGTCCGGCCCACGGTTTTGGGTCGTGACACTAAGATCCAGCTTCTCAGTCTCTACATCGCTTGCACCTTCAGCATCCATTTCTTACTCTTCCTTCTTCTCTCTTTCTGATTCAATTCCTCCCAAATTTTCAAGATCACCTTTCTCTTGAGAAACATTTAGCTCCTCTTCAGCTTTATCTCCTGATTCTGTTCTTTTTTCAGTTTCTGACTCCTTTTCTAATTATACTCCCTGCTGTTCTAAACTTACTCTTTTTTCCATTCCAGCCATTTTTTCTACTTTCTTTTCTTCACTTGCTATTTCTAATTTTTCTTTTTCCTTTTCTAAACTTACTTTTTCTTTTTCTAAACTTCCTTTTTCTTTTTCTAATACCTGCATCCCCTTCTCTAAACTTGATTTTTCAAACTTCTTTTCCACAGACTCCTTTTCTTTCTTTTGTTCCTCATCATCATCTTCATCCTTCTCATCTTTCAACTTCAGAGAATTACTATCATGCTTCGACATAGATTGACACTTCTTTTTTTCAGATTAACTTTCAGAAACTCAAAAATAGGAGTAAGGATCATTCCATATAGTAACTTTCTTGGGTTGTTCACCATCTTATCAAACGTTGCATAACATAGATTAAATGGTTCTTTTTTCAACAATATGCCATATCAGACACAATTCCATTTGATTGACATAAGTTAAGGAACCACTTTTGGGAAAAATATAGTGGACAATCAGTTTGTAAAGCCATTTTATGTTCTCCTGTAGGTTAGAAAAATCAATCATGGATTTTCTCTTAGAGTATCCTTTTCCAGTAATCTTTTAAATGAACTCCTCTTTTTTGTACTCACTAACCTTGTTGACCTCTTTGATTTTAGTTATCTTAGACCCAGTATTTGGAATTTTGAAAATTTTACTGAAATCATCAAGGGTTAAAAACCTTTTCTTCCCCATCTAATTTTACTAAAAGAGAGTCAGATCCAATTTCTTTCATAAACCCATAAAATTCCTTTACAACAAACTCATAACAGGGCTTATTTAATTTCAAAAAGTTCAACCAGCCTTGACATTCAAACATTTCTTTAAAATCAAACTCAGTTCTTCCAAAAAAGCTCTAGTCGATAGTATAAGAGCGCATGAGAGAATTTTGTGATTGAATCGATTTACCTTTACTTCTAGAAGAGATTTCTTTTTCAACTCTCTTTTCTTTGTCTTCGCTTTTCTCTACCTTTGATTTACTCTTCCTCGATTTCGGGCTAAACTATGGCAGAGACTTCAAAAGCTTAGATTCATGCTTTTTGAATTTCTTTGTCAGTTTGGCAAGGAGCTCAAGCTCTTTTATTGTCATTTTCTCAGAGGAAGGAGATGGGTTAGAGCCAGACATGGTGTTTGTTTAGAGTTTAGAGAGCTCTATTAGGGTTTTGACAAAGCAAGAAGAAGGTATTGCTAGAGGTCAAAATACAGAGAGAGGGAAATGAAATTAATTTGAGTTAACGTTTTATGAGAGAGAGGAAGCTTTGAGGAGAAGTTTTGATTAATGAGGAGAGAGAGAGAGAGCTTGTGTCAGGAATGTGGGAGAGAGAAAAAGAAACAGTTCAATAATTTTGAAAATTAAAAAAGCAGTTTTGGGGAGAGGAGAAAAATAACTGACCTGACTTTTTGATAACTCCAATAAATAACTCACAATAAATGTCATGCCGCCAATTTTGCAAAAAAACAAAAATAAATTAAAATAAATAAATAAATAGATAGATAAAATAAATCAAAGAAAATAAATCACCTAATATGTCTAATAGAATTTGAATTCTGATGTTGATGGTGACATTAGAATTCAACATCAGAACTCTATTTAACTTATTAAGTACATAGACAAATATCACGAAAGATTCTACACAGAGTTAATCTTTGCAAAAACACATACCACAGAGCAAAATTTCTCATTCTCATCCATAGAAAGCATTTAGAACATACTCACAGAGTTCTATTCTAATATAGATAGGTTTAAAATCAACATACCCAGTTCTCTTCTAATTAAGAAGAATTGGCTTTCATTTAAAGATTTGGTAAAAATATCCGCCAATTGCTTTTCTATAGGAATAAACTCAACCACTATATCACCTTTTTGAACATGATCATGTATGAAGTGGTGTCTGAGTTCTATATGCTTGGTTCTAGAATGCTGGACTAGATTTTTAGATAGGTTGATGGCACTTGTATTGTCGCATCTGATTGGGATCATTTCTAGTTTCAGACCGTAGTCTGCCAATTGTTGCTTGATCCACAGCACTTGCGCAACACAACTTCTATCATCTATGTATTCTGCTTATGCATTAGAGAGAGCAATAGAGGTATGCTTCTTGCTAAACCAAGATACAAGGGCGCTACCTAGAAACTGACAAGTTCTAGACGTGCTCTTTCTATCTACTCTACTTCCTGCAAAATCAGAATCACTATACCCAACAAGATTAAATGTATCATCTTTAGAATACCACAGACCAAGATTAGACGTACCACAAAGATATCTTAGAATCCTTTTTATAGCAATTTAGTGTGATTCTTTGGGATTTGATTGAAATCTAGCACATAGACACACACTAAAGTGAACGTCAGGTCTGGTTGCAGTTAGATATAGTAAAGAACAAATCATACTTCTAAACAACTTAATATCCACATCCTTTCCTTTTTCATCTTTGTCTAATTTTGAGGATGGGCTCATTGGTGTGCTACATACCTTGGCATTATCCATTTTGAACCTTTTTAACAATTTACGAGTGTACTTGATTTGGTTTTTAAAAATTTCATTGTCACATTGTTTAATTTGAAGTCTAAGGAAGAAGTTTAATTCTCTCATCATGCTCATTTCAAACTCGCCTTGCATAATCTTAGAAAATTCCTTACAAAGAAGGTTGTTAGAAGATCCAAAGATTATGTCATCAACATAGATTTACACAACTAGAATATCATAAGCTTTCTTTTTAATAAATAGTGTAGTGTCCACCTTTCCTCTAGAAAAATCATTTTCAATTAGAAACTTATTTAATCTTTCATGCCAAGCTCTTGGAGCTTGTTTCAAACCATAAAGTGCTTTAGTAAGTTTGTACACATGATTTGATTTTTCATAAATTTCAAAACCGGGTGGTTGTTCAAAATACACTTCTTCATTTAGAAAACCATTTAAGAAAGCACTTTTTACATCCATTTGATACAACATGAAGTTTTTAAAATATGCAAATGCACAAAGCATTCTAATGGCGTCAAGTATAGCAACCGGAGCAAATGTCTCATTAAAATTGATGCCCTCTTCTTGGTTGTAACCTTCAGCCACTAATCTCACTTTGTTTCTCACAACATTACCATGTTCATCAAGCTTGTTTCTAAACACCCATTTAGTACTAATAATAGAATGATTTTTAGGTCTAGAAACAAGTTTCCAAACTTGGTTTACCGCAAACTGATTGAGTTCTTCTTGCATAGCAAGAATCCAACTCTCATCATTTTGAGCCTCATCAATATTCTTAGGTTTTATTTGAGAAACAAAAGCAACATTACCAAAATATCTTCTAAGTTGAGCTCTAGTCATCATCCTTTTTGAAGGGTTGTCAATGATGTCCTCTTGAGGATGATACTTGTGGAATCACAACTCTTTTGGCAAGTCAGAATGCTCATTTTCTATTTCTGGGATTTGATTTTCTGTGACGTTCTAATCTTCATGTTTGTCTTCTGATTTAGCCTGGTTTTCATCATTTTGCACGTCTTCAGCTGTTCTAATTGTTCTGATTGCTCATTCTATTCTTCTTGATTAAAGTCTACAACATCATCACTTTCTAAAAATTTAGAAGTAGAATCAGATTCCTCAAAAACAATATGGATAGATTCTTCTATAACTGGAGTATTTTTGTTAAACACCCTATATGCTTTGCTGTTACCATAATAACCTAGAAAAATTCCTTCATAAGATTTTGCATCGAATTTAAAAAGATTATTTTTCTTGTTATCTAGAATGAAACATTTGCACCCAAAAATATGAAAATAGCCAATGTTTGGCTTTCTACCTTTGTAAAGCTCATTTGGAGTCTTTTTCAGTTTAGATCTTACCAAGACCCTGTTCAGAATATAACATATTGTGTTTACCACTTTTGCCCAAAAGTACTTTGGTAGTTTAGAATCGCTCAGCATGGTTCTGGCCATTTCTTGAAGGGTTCTATTTCTTGCGTTCTACTACTCTATTTTGTTGGGGTGTTCTAGGTGCTGAGAAATTATGGAAGATTCCCGATTCATTGCATAAATCATTGAATTTCTGATTTTCAAATTCTCTTCCATGATCGCTTCTAATTGCAGTGATGTTATATCCTTTCTCATTTTATATCCTTTTGCAAAGATGAATAAACAGGTCATATGACTCATCCTTATTTCTAAGGAAGAGGGTCCAGGTGAATCTAGAATAATCATTAACAATGACAAGTGCATATGATTTACCACCAAGACTAGAAGGGGTGACTGATCCAAATAAATTAAGGTGCAGCAATTCTAAAGGTCTAGAAATAGAAATCATGCCCTTAGATTTGAAAGATATTTTGGTTTGTTTACCCAATCGACAGGCATCACAGATGTGAATTTTTTCAAATTTTAACTTTGGTAAACCACGAACTAAATCTTTCTTAGACAATTTAGAAATGAGGTGCATGCTTGCATGTCCAAGTCTCCTATGCCATAACCAACTAGAATTATCAACATAAACTAAACATATGTATAGGTTATGCATATCAGAAAGGTCTACTAGGTATATGTTTTCAAATCTTTTACCTACCAATAAAGTTTTGTTATCATGCATATTCTGAACTTCAGAATGAGATGGCTCAAAGATCTGACTCACACTCAACAAGTTATAATGTAATCCTTCTACTAAGCATACATCTTCTATTGAAGGATTAGAACCTACCACACTAATACCAATAATTTTACCTTTAGCTTTATCTCTAAAGCTCATTGTACCTCCCTTCTTCTTTTCTAATCTGGTGAATCTTTCTATCACCAGTCATATGCCTAGAGCAAGCACTGTCCATATACCACATTTTTGTTCTCAGGTCGCTCCTTAGGCACACCTGAAAATATCACACAGATTTAGGTACCCAACATGCATTGGGTCCTAGAGGTTAGTGGTAACAGGTGTAGATCCTTTTTCAATTTTCTTGCTGTGATTTTTCTTTTGGTTGAGATTACCAGATTTTTCAAAGTATTTCTGATGTTCTAATTTTACAACATTAGAAATGACATTTTTCTTAACAGAAACGACATTTTCTCTTGAAGTGCAATCACAGTTAGAACTTGTCTTTTCTTTAGAAAATGATCAACTTTAGAATTCTAATCTCAGCTTTTAAAGATTCATTTTCAAAATTCAGATTTTTACATTTCTCTTCAAAGTGTTTCAGATTTCCAAAAAATTTTTCATTACACTCTTTCAGATCTTTGATCTCTGTAATAAGATCTTTGTATGTAACTTCTTGATAAAAAACATCTTTTAAGTGATTACATTCTGCTTTCAACTTTTTGTAATCTTTCTTTAGAGCTTTATGCTTTTTAGCAAGTTTTTCAAATTCAGTACAGAGGTTGTTATAAATATCTAGAAGATCATTCTCAGATTCTAGTTCAGAGATACTCACATCGCTTTCATCATGCTTATGGACTGCTGCATCTGTTTTGCTACTTTTAGCTTTCTGTGTTGAAATTAGAGTGCTATCTATTTTAGAGTCAGAACTGGTAATGGCCATTAGACAGATATTTGCAACTTCCTCCTGGCCACTTTGACTTTCAGAATTAAAATCCTCTGAGTCACTCCAGGCAGCTACAAACGCTTGCTTCAGCTTATCTTTCTTTGACTTCTTTTTCAACTTAGGACAATTTAGCTTTATATGACTAGGTTTGTTACACTCATAACAAACTACTTCAGAAGGCTCTTTCTTAGGCAAATTGCTATTTTTAGGTGAAAAGCTCTTTTTGATAAACTTTTTCTATGACCTTCCACCTTTCTTATAAAACTTTTTGAACTTTCTAACAACAAGAGCTAGGTCATCACTATCAAGATCAGAAGAACTTTCTTCACTAGAATTGACTTTCAGAGCCAGTCCTTTCTTTTTCTTATCTTCTAAAGTCAAAGAGGATTTCATTTCTTCTGAAACGAGAGCTTCCATCAAGTAATCATAAGTTATTGGAGTCTCCTTATAGTTCATAACAATTCCAATAGAATCCCATTTTTTAGGTAGAAATTCTAAGAATTTTCTTAACAAGCTCATCTTTAGAAATTTTCTTTCCAAGAGTTCTCAAAGGATTGACTATGTTTATGAATTTGAAATTCAGCTCAGTAATAGTTTCTTCCGCTTTCATACTGAACATTTCATATTCTCTCCAAAGGATATTGATTCTAGATTCCTATATACGATCAGTGCCCTAATAGGTAACTCTAAGTTTCTCCCAAACTTTCCTTGCTGACTTACATCCAGAGACTTTGTTATACTCAGCAAAATCTAATACACAGTGAAGAATATTGATAGATTTTGCATTTACAGAAATATCACTCCAATCGGCATAAGTATATTCTTCTTCTGTTTTTGGAACTTTTTCATTGACTCTCATAGGAACACGAGGACCATTGATAATGTTCCTCCAGCAATTTATGTCAACTGATTTAATGAAATTTTCTATTCTAATTTTCTAGTAAGAGTAATTAGAACCATTGAACAAAGGATATTGATAGATTTTGCATTTATAGAAATATCACTCCAATCGACATCAGTATATTCTTCTTCTGTTTTTGGAACATTTTCATTGATTCTCATAGGAACACGAGGACCATTGATAATGTTCCTCTAGCAATTTATGTCAACTAATTTAATAAAATTTTCCATTCTAGTTTTCTAGTAAAAGTAATTAGAACCATTGAACAAAGGTGGTCTAGAATGTATTTGTGAGAGATAGTTATTCAGTTTAGAACTTTCTCACAATACAGTTGCAAGATTAGAACAACTATGTGAAAGATAACAATTGATTTTAGAACTGGTTCACAAGCCTTCTACAAGCTTAGAACATGGATTATAATTCAAAATGTGAACTATACTGAATATAGAATGACAGATTAGAACTTGAGATGATCACAATACAGAAAATCAGAGTTCTAATATTCTATAAAGATAAAGCTTATTCACGTTTAGAAACTAAACCTTCAACAATTTTGCATTTCTGAAAATTTTAACATTTGTGTAAACAGAAAATAATCAAGTAGAAATTCAGAAAATAAAAAAAGATAAACACAGAGATTTATAGTGATTCTACTCTAACTCACCTACATCCACTCCCAAGATGCATCTTGAGATCCTTCACTATGTTATCTCTTTTCAAGGGTAAAAGACAAACTAACAATTACAAGGAAATAGATTTAACACCTAAATCTAACTTTAACCCACTAGATTACACAGGTTCTAGCTAACGTCTACCCTTTTCTATTTTGTAGATAACAGAAAACTCAGATCAAGATATTAGAATCTCATACAAGGAGAAAGTCGCTTGATAACCTAAAGCACCATAGCTTCTCAACTAAGCTATTACACAAATATATTTCATTTAAAGTTCTCTAACCACAACAAATTATAACAATCTATATGGAAAGAGAGAAATGCAATTATAAGCATGGGAAGAACAGAAAACAAATTTGAAATCAAAGTCAGAAACGCAGATCTATTCTTCAAAAAGAGTTGAAAACAAATTCCTTTTCAGCTGTAAATTATCTCTTAAAGAATAAAGATCAAAAGAAATGAAGGGGGTTGAAGAAAGAGAGAGCTTAGAGAGATTTTGAAAGCATGAACAATGGCTCCTACACTCTTGTCCAATGTTAACTTTGAGAGACAGAAAAATTCTTATAGAAAAATGACAGTTTTACTTTAATTAATATTGGAGATAAAATCATTTAATATTTCTGTCATATTTAGCTAAAAGAGGCAGTGTATGGAGTGCATTTAAGAGGTTTATCACTTAGGTTTAACCTACACACCTGTCAGCTTTAAATATGGAGAGTTGTTGCATTAAAACATGTGTTGCATTTAAGATCAGAAACAAAGTAGCTATAACATAATCTAACAGTTATGTCAGAATCAGAACAGCTTTTCATAAACACATTAAATAACCACCAAAGCTTTTACTCCAAAAATATTTTGAATGGGAAAAACATGGAGAAAATCATTTTGGCCAATTTCCTTTTAATTTCTTTATTCAAAATGATTTAAAAATAATTTTTAAGAGAGAGAAAAATTAGATTTGTGCTTATAACGTTATTTACTCTCAATCCTACATTAATTTTCTAAGACACAAAATAATACTAACCAACAATAATTCTTCAATAAACTTCATGGTTTTCAAATAAAGGTCATGAAAGTATGAATATGTTTTCTTCAACAATGTTCAATAATAATTTCTGCATAAAATATCTTTAGCAGAAAAATAATATATAAATTTATTTAGTTTAAATAATTATCAAAATCAAGAGGTAAAATTAAGTTTGAGCCAACAGTATTTATCCAATGTGGTATTAGCTACATACTTCAATAGAGCAAAGAAAGAAAAGCTTGCAAGTCAGCAATTTCTTAAGACAAATGCAAACTAGTAGAGAGATGCAATTTTGGAACCAGCTAGAGATGATGATGGGGCAAGTTCTGTAAACATCTCTATATTTAAAGGATAATCTCAGACAATACAAATAAAATGATCATCTCTATATTTAAAGGATTCAAAACCATCTCAATTCCAACATTTTGAAATTTTTTTTCAAAAAAATAATTTTCCATACAAAGAACTGAACCTGTAAACCAATTTGCAATCTTCAAACCAAGTAATATATATATATGACTTAGAAATGATTATTTGTACTTATTTACAATTAGTTTACCAAATTCATGATTGCATAATTTATTTTCAACCTTGTATCTGGTATTTCTGAATTTTTGCATACATAATATATGGATGTGCATTGATAAATGTTGTGAATGGTTGTTGGTGCATAATGATTTGCGGTTGCTATGTGGGAGTTGGGACGATATGAATCACATGGTTGAGAACACGGGCATGGTGAAAATGTTGACAATCAGCCTTAAGCGGTGGGAGTGGCAACCTCTTGCGTACCTTAGATTAAAATGTTTATCATGAAAAAATATTTTATGAAAAATATTATATTTGAATATGTTTTGCCTAAATGAGGGTGGGCCTAGGTATATAGGTCACAGGACCATGAAATTATACCGTGAATATTAAAGTATGCTTGACGGTGAGTATGATCCTGTTAAAGTGATTTTACTTACTAATGATCACTTGATGTGCATATGGTTGCTGTTGTTTTATGGATGTTATGATTGACATTGCGTGAATGGTGAATGTTTAATTAGAATAGTTTAAATACCATTCGTGTGAATGCTTGAGTTTTATATTATATGTTATTATTCACTGAGTTTTATACTTACTCCGCTCCCTTTTTAAATTTTTTTAGAAGACTGTACCTTATTTGTGATTTACTTATGCTCTATTCTTTCTTCTCATAATTAGTGAAGTTATAGCCAGATGTATATAGTAGTTCTTATGTATTTAGGCCCCTCTAATATTTGTAACAAATGTAGGAATCCACAGTTATTATAGGAGTTTTATGATTATAATAACAATAATAATATATGCAAGATTTTATTTGAAAAGGTGAATTATAATGAAATAAGTTCTTGCAATAGTTTGAATCATTAATAATATAATGGGCTATCCAATTGAATATTTTATTGAATTTGTGGAGATGTAATTTGTATTTAGATTTACTATAGACCTTGGCAACCTCAAGCCCTAGTACTGACCCGACCCATAGAAATTGATCATGACTAGACAAGTCGAGATTTAAAATGACATACGAGACCCTATTAAAGTATTAATTTTATTATGAAATTTACAGCATATATTAATTGAGAAAACATTAATAATTTTGTAGAAAAAACTTAGTTTATTTCTAAATGCAATAAATAATGTATCAATTAGGCATGCAAGGATTCAAAATGACATACAAAATTATATTTTAGTATTAATTTTAATGTGAAATTTCAATATATATCAATTTAGATTTTTAATCTATTTCCTTGTAATGTTGATTTGTCTCTTATCCTTTAAAGAGATAACATAGTGGAAAATCTCAATATAATACTTGGAGAGCGGATGTAGGCGAATTTATATCCAACCATTATAAATTCTTGTATCATTCTTCTTTTAATTTCTAAAGTATTGCTTGATAATATTCTAATTACACATCTGTTAATGATTTTAAAAATGCAAAGTTATTAATGATTTTCTAATTCTAATTGTGAAAAAGTTTTATTTTTGTAGATTGTTGGAACTCTGAATTTCTATTATGTGATTTCTCTAAGTTCTAATTTATCTTTTCACATATAGAAGAAATCAGAATTTGAGTTATAATCAATTTTCTAATCATTCATAAGTTTTGTAAAGAAATTCTAATTCCAATAATTGTGTTTTTTAAAATCCAGGAAATAGCTTCCTCTCTTCATTCTTGGTGCCATAGCAATAAGCTGTGTCTGCTTTGTCAAAGCCGCTGCTATCTCTATATACACATGTCCATTTATTGCCAATAAAAATTTATTGTTCAGTTGGAAATCCTTGCATTAAAGCATGAATGATGTCAACTGTCTCCTTTCCCAACACTAGTTTAAGAAGATAATTCTATCTCCAATTCTCTGCACATCTACCACTTTATCCTTGAATCTCAGTTCCACCGTTGTTTTCTGCACTACAGTACCAGCAGCCTTTCTCTTCTTCAAAGTGTCTTATTAACTCAATTGACTTACCTATCAATGTACCTACATTTCAATTTCCAAACCAATATGTGGAAATCTTTACCCGCATCTATGATGATATGTGGAAATCTTTTTGTCTAACACCACATCTGGGGACGGTCAGTGGGACTAGCTTCCTTACCTACGCCAATCCTTAGTGTGAGAACCCTTGCTCGTACTCCCTTAACTCATGTGGTGATGTGATGGAACCCCTTGCTCATTACCATTACACCCGAGTATTGATGCAATGTTTGTCTAGATGCACATGTACCAGTTGTATTCTATATAATTAAAGGATTTATAATATATATTTGACTGATTTTACGTTTGCTCATCAACCTACCACAACCCTTCTCCTTTTCTCCGGCTTATGACCAACTAGCTTTGTTAGGCTCACACGGGCAAATACCAATACTGTCAGAACCGGGACAATCGAATCGGCGCCATGAATGGATAAAGGTTGGAACGGTATGACCGGTTCAACCGGATTTAATTATAATATTATATATATATTGTTTAAGTGCAACAAAATTATTTTCATAATATTTAACATATATAATATATCATTCTCATAAAATATTCATCCTATATCACAAAATAATATACACAAGTAAAAAGTTTTTAACTAATAATTCAAAATTCATAAATTCAAATCACAAATACTATTATTTTTGTAATCTATTATTATATTTTTCCAGTTAAAAAAAATAGTTTTTTCCGGACTTATAAAATATACCTATCTTTTTTTTTCCGGTTTCTATTATCGGTCCAAACCGGTTTGATAAAAAAATAGAGTTTTTTTTTTAAACCCGGTTTGGTTCAGTTCCATTGGTAAGTACTGAACCTAAATCATCGCTAGGTTCATCAGGGGGATTCTCCATGAAGTGGGATGTAAGACAACATCAGTTAAAATATGTGCATAAGAATTATCCATAAGTTGAAGTACAGATAATGGATCCAAATTTGGCGGGAAAACGTAAAGATTGTTAAAACAAAGATGCGTCAAAGCCTAGTCATGCTTATTCATAAAATACTGTGGTATCGAACAAGGGAAGTGAAGGAGGGACAGACAAAATATTCCAAGTCTAAAAGGTTACTGAAAATATTGATCTCCAATGCTAAAGAAAGAGCTACACAAAATTTCTTTTCCTTTTTCTAATAAATGATTCTTTCACATGACATTTGCTAATAAACCTTACATGGATGGTATAATGCTTGTGCATTTTACATCCAAAACTGGAACTTATGTGAACTATCATTTTACATGCATTGAGATAATTAGATATGAATCAATTGCAGGCACTTTCTTCCTGCAAAACAACAAACAATGCATCAGCACTTCCTATTTCCCTCCACCTGCTATGATGGTTGTGCCTGATCTCGCCGAAGCGCCTGTTGGAGCTGAATAACTTGTTGTCTCTGTTCTGGTGGCAATGAATTCAACTGCTCTGATGTGAGGTTCAGCACTTGCCGCAGTAATGCAGACTCCACATCTGGTGGAAGCTGTGGCTGCAAAACGGAAACAATCTAAACTTCACAAACAAGGAACCAGAAAAGGCATTTTTCAGATTAAAGATTATTTTGAATTTAGAATGTCAAATACACACTACATAAATTTTTTTCCTTTCTTTTTTTTGACAAAAAAAATGCCATTCAGTGTAATTTTTCTCCCTCCTCCACTATAAGCATAGAAGGGTTATGTTACTATAAGGAAAGATGTATAGCCAACTAAGAATTAAGAGGCCGAAACAGTTACCATCAATAATGATAATAATGTTATCCATTTATAGCCATTGTGATGCTATCCCACTACATTTGCTTGTCAGTTAAAAATATAAAGTACTCAACTAATGTAAAACCATTAGCTGTTCATGACTCGACCTTTGTAGAATCCCCTAGGCTCTAGATATCTAAATGATTGCTTCCATATTTATATACATTATATGGGGCCCCAAAATTCACGGCATTTCTGATTTCTCAACTGGAAGAAGAGAAGAGGGAGAACATGGGCTACTGACAAAAATTCCTAGCTATACACACTTTCAAAATTGCAGTATTCTTCAAATTTTGTGAATTGCAACCTCAAATTTAATTATGTAGCAATTGAAGGCACTAGACACTTTCTCCCTACACCAGCAAGAGCAGAAGTAATTTTTTTCCAAATTGATCATTTTCTTCCTTGGGAAAATACATTTATATAATTACCTCAAAGATAAATTTCATTATTTTTGCTTTTTGAATTAACTTTTAATACTTTTTTTTTTAAATATCTTCACAATATTTTACTGTCTGTGGATGATGCTACCACATTTCTGGCTGCACCACTGCATGCTCTAAGTAGAAATTCACGCTGCCCTCATATCCACCGGCATAAAGTGTCATAATCCCATAAAAAGATGTGACCATTTGCTATTTGAAAGATCAAACTAGTGAATGCATACTGGAAAACAGGTGGATGACTGGTGTTACCTGAGAAACTTGCTTTTCAGAATATTGCAACTCCTCTGACTTAAGAGGTGGATTTGCAGGCACTGTGAATGCTTGGGACGGTCCAGATGTAGTGGCTTTAGACACATTCAAAGCCCCAGATGAGAAAGACACACTTCTTCCATCATCCATTTTTAGCAGCTTTGGAGGACGACTCACTGGTTCTTTAGAATCATTAACCTCGTTGGTTTGCACAGGCAAATATGCATTATTTCTACGGATATTGTCAGGAGCTTGGATAGATCTATCATCGTTGGCAACTGCATCTGACAAGCCTGATGATATTGGGGGGCCAGGCTGTTTACAAAGTACAAAGATATCAGCATAAACAATTAACTAACTAATAGAAATAACTATAAACATTTGCATGCACCCATATCAATACTATGTACATCTACACGCCAAAACTCACTATTCCCCCATTTGCAAACAAAAGGGATGAAGGAGTAAGGAAACAAAGTTACTGAAGTGTATGGGCAAGGAAGGTTAAGTGTGAAGAAAGTTATTTTATCTTCTCCAGTTTGCATGGAAGGAAAATAAAGGGATTGCAAGCAGAGAATAATTTACTGATAACCAAATAACATCTTTTATCTTTCTATGAGAAAAAAATTTTTGCAACAGTGAATGAGTGATTTGGGTTGTGTTCACCTCACTTCCTCTCCACCTCGCACAGATAGACTAATGGAGGAGCTAAGGCAAAATTTCCTTCCGTTACATTTGGATTCTTGAATTTTGATTTGAAATCCTAAATTTGAAGTTCAAAATTTTAAATAAAAATAGTGTAAAGTGTGTTTAGAATAGCATGTCTTATGTTATTTGATCCATCATGCTTAAGCCTCTAAAATTTGTTATGGATTTCAATCAAATCCAAATATTAAGTAATCTAAACAATGGATTTTGTTCAAAACCACGAATTCGGATGCAGCATTATATTTCCCTAACCTTCTTATTTCTGTCCATTCACCCTTCCCCTTCTATTTTCTTTTCTTCATTTCCCTTTCACCCATTCCTCCCTTGCAAACAAAGTTCAAACCCAAGTTACAAAAGTTCACTATTAAAAAATGTAATCAGATGCAACCCATATACACAAGTATACAAGAGAGAATGACCTTGCTACACCCTTTTTTAAATTTTTTTTGCTGTGCAAAATAGAAGCAATTACTTGCCCATTTGAGAATTATTTCTACATGAGCAAAAAGGAATCGGCATGACCCATCACTAAGCAATCAATGTGGCAGGTGTGGATGCAAGAGGGGTTTACTTCCTCTCAAAGCATGCATCTCTGTTACTTCTATCTCTACTAGATGATAAGAGGCACAGGCAAAGTTTTGGTACCTGAAATGCAGCATTTGAAGGAGGGCGAGATAAAATAGACGATTGTGTCGCTGTGTTTGGAAGAACCCTCTGAGAGGTATGCCCAAAATTTGCAGTTCCAACCTGTTTCGCTGAGTGCTGTGGCAATGAAGGTGGCATTTGTTTGTTTAAATATGACAAACTTCCCATCTGAATTTGTGGTCTAACAGCAGGGTGTACAGGAGGAAGCGACGGAAGTCCAGATTGGCCTGGTAATGTGGCTTGTTGAGGAACATTGCTATTAGCATGTTGTGCAATCTGTGTTCTAGGCAGTATGGGTTGTGCATGTGCTGAAAATTGGTTTTGAATCAAAGAAGCTGGTGGCATGGCGGAGAATTGACTTTCTTGCATTTTGGGCACCAAACCAGAGTGCATCCTCTGCACAAGAGAGGGAAGCCCAGGAAGTGTTTGAATTGCAGACTGCTTACCCAGCTGAGTATCTTGCAAGGAATGAAGTGCAGGTTGTCCTGGAGGTTGCGGAATATTAGGCATCTGCAACTGCAAATTCCAAAAGCATTTGTTAGTGGTAAATTGCTAGCTAACACCTGAAAAAAATATATATATTTGGAGATATTGAAACGTACCACTTGTGGCGTCACCATTCCTAGCATTATCTGTGCCTGTAGAAAATATTAGGCAAACATTTATCAAACCATATAATTGCAAAAGTGACAATTCATCGCAGAATACAATCATAAGTAAAACAGGTGAGCATTATGCCCCAAAGGTCAAATGTCAACAGCCATTCTATTATGAACAGATAGAGCATTTTGACAACAGCTATGTTCCATGAAAATAATGAATGAATCAGAATGAATGGTTTTAGTGAGTACCCAGACAAACCTCTAAGGTCTATAAATTCCTCAAATGATAGAAAAAAAATTTAAAAAAAAATCTAATGTCTATAACTAATTAACATTTCTGAGACTGAAAGATTTATGTATATTAATAGGCCTCTTATGTTGTTGGAATAGGCAACAATGGATGAGTACCTGAAAAAGAGCTTTTGGCAACTGTGGCCTAGCAAGCAATAGCAGGCGAGCTTGTTCCATGTTTTTTGTGGCCATTCCCTTAGCAAAACAGAAATAAAAATTATATCAATAATCAATGCAATCTGTGAAAACAGATTGAATATGAGCTTTGTTTAAATGAATACCTTAAGCTCAGACATGATATCATTCAATTGACTCCTAGACATTTTGGCCAAATGAAGAGTTAATGGATCACTGGCTAATGCTGACTGACTCTGTAAACCATTGTGATTTGACTGCATGCCAGTCTGAGCACCACCTAAAGCTCCAGCCATCACAGTTGCAGCAGTTATAGCTATATGGAGACCAATCGGCTGATGCTGAGAAGATTCCCCAAGGATTGCTGGTCCCCCTACTTGTTTCTGAGGATCTGAAACGTAAAAGTATGAAAAGAGAATGTTACTGGGTTCATTCATTTGAAAAAAGATAAATCAGCATATGAAATTTGGATAAAAAGAGACGGACCAACATTTGCAGCCAATCCAGGTCCCCCACGGCCCTGCAATATTAATAAGTATTAGTAATCCTTAGTCTTTGTGTTTTAACCTTATGATAAAAACTGGAACTTGAAATGAATAAACTCAGAGCTGAAAAACACTGCAATGACATAGACACAAAACATATCTAGGAAAAATTATCTAGTACACTACATAGTTGTTAGAATCATACAATTCAAATTCAAACTCCTTCTCAAATAATTTGACTCTATAGAATAAATTGGAAATACATGGACCATAGCTGAGTTGAGTTTATTGATAATAAATGGGTGAATCTGCTTATACTCAATGCCTCATCAAAACTCTACCACCCTTAAGTGCACCAACATGCCTATTACATAACAGAGTTCATTAATGTAAGTCTTATAGTGTGAAGCAATACACATCTACAGTGTCCGACATTGCATCTACTATTCAATATTCATGATCACTTGACGTGCTGGGGAACCAGCAGTGCCCTAACCCAATCCTTTAAGTCATTCTTTTTAGGAGTGATAGTGGAAAAGTTGACAGATAAATCACCTTTATTGCCACTCTATAAACTGTACATGAGATTCGCACTTCACACAGCTCCTCACTCAATTCTTTCAGGGTCATCAAATCCTTTTCCTCATTCAAGAAGTTTCAACCTCCATCCTAGTGATATTCTTTCCCTATGATACAACTACATTTTCAATCCCAATGTTTAACATACCTTCCACAGCATACGTCAAGACATGATAGCATGAGAAAGATATTACTTTATATTCAACAAATGCCATTCTTGTAAAAGTAGCATTATGATTACAATTAGTTGTGCCTGGACACCTCTATGGCAAATGGGCATCTACCACTCAGGTAAAGCAAGGATACATGCCATTTAATTGATGTCTTGTGGTATGATTTTGACAGCTATTCATTTTAAGAAAATAAGGCAAGAATATCTGAATGACATGACTTCAAGAAAAATGAAAACACAAAGAGGACAAATAAGCTCCAGAGCTAGGCATTAATTACTAGCCGGGGTTCCTGGAGGTAATTTCAGGTAAGGGTCATGGAGTTCAACTCCCATGCCCTTTCTTAAAGAACCATAAAAAAAGAAACTAGGTCATAAAATTAATCTTTACCTGCTCTCTGTTTCTATCGGCATTTTTGTCATTTTCAGCAAAATCAACTCGTAGCTGCCTGCCATTGATCTCATAACCCTGGAGATTACGACGAGCACTTAGAGCTGTCTCTTCATCCTTATACTCACAGAACCCATAACCTTTTGGTTTCCCAGTTTCTCTATCAATGACCAACCTGAAACAAAAGGAAATACAAATAATTTGAGAAAAAAAAAATTATCTCCACGGTGGGGAAAAACAAGAAATCAGAAATATACGCAGATTACTTTACTCGAAATTCAAAAACAAAACCATCCACTCTATGGGAGAAATAATAAGCCACAAAGTTTGTCTAATTATCATATTTTTTCTTATAGAGACTATAATATTGTCAGGCAGATATGCCTAGTCAAGGACTTTAAAAACTGGCAACAGTAATTAAATAATGAGTCAACGACTATTCTGCAGCTGTTACTCTTTGCTTTATCAAAACATGACCTTCATGTCTTGATCTCATAGAAACGTCTGTAGGCATACTTCCATCATTTGCAACAAAGATTCACCAAATTCAACAAATTTATTTTCGCAAATCACTGTCCAAACCAACTGGATATTTGTTTCAATAACAATTCATCATGCTTATACTCATGTTACTAACTTTACTAGTACAGCAGAATCTTGGTTTGGCAAAACATAGTTGCAGATAACTAGACATTGCTAACTAGCTTCTTTAGAACCATATCCTTCAGGCTAAATGATAAAAAACCAAATGCAGTCCTAGTTTGCAGGAAGCACCAAGTCCTAAATGGGCCCCAACTTGTGAGAAGATTCAGAAGAACTGACAATTAGGAATTCTGGTCCAACCCCTGTGAGGTGTTACATATATGGAGATCTTGGCTTCGCAGATATCTTTATTTTTTGGCATTGCAATTCATTGTTTTCATTTTGTTTTTCACTATAAGTGTCTACAAAACTACAAAGGATTTTAGCCAACCTCTCCTAGAAATATTGCCCATAAGCAGTAATGAGCATGCTGTTTGCAGCAGAAATACAATAGCCAAATGATTCTACACCATTTCAGTTACCAACATATACAAGTATTGATATATTCACATATGTTGCATCACTTCATCTAACTAGGGAACATTAATTTTTTTCCTCCTAATTTACCAACTAAACATCAATTCAGATTAAGCAGATTCGTATCCCATTAATCGTTCACTCAAGATGTTTTCCGTTTTTGCATTCCTCTTCTTCTTCGATTACTTTTACCAAAAAAAAAAAAGTGCCAACCAAAGTAGAAATGACAAAGAGACACCTCAATTTTCATAAGAGAATTCCTGAGAGATTTGGATGTTTGATGCAAAAAGTCCAGTTAATACTAGGTTCCCTAATGATTGAAATTCAAGATAGAGTAAAAAGAACCATAAAGATAAAACCTTTTCAAAAACTGCAACCGTTCATATAATATAGGGGGAAAAATTGTAAATAAGAGCTCCATTTTAACTATTCAAGATTGAAGACAAACATCCTGACCTGAAAGACACCACAGGCCCAACCTCTCTGCAGATATCTATAAGCTGTTCTTCAGTTGCATCATACGGTATATTCCCAACTACAACCACATAGCAAACCAGAAAAAAGAAGATATAATTCTGAAAAAGGAAAAAAATATAGAAAAAACAAAACCAACAACGATAAAGTAAGCAAACGAACTTCAAATCTCAGAAATCAGCTCCGAATTCAAATTCGCAGCTGCAAGATAATAAATCCAAAGCAATTAATAAGAGCAAAGAGAGATAATTAATGTTACCGAAAACGCAGCGATGCTGAGAAGACGAAGCCATGAATTCTAACAAGAGAAAAAGAAGAAGGTGAAGCACAGCTTCATCTTCTTCCTTCTCCACATTACTCCTCCTTTTACCAATGGAGCGGCGGCTTATATATGGAATACAAATCTATTTATCGTTGAAAATCCTGCCTAGGAATTGAATTTGGTCCTGTTGGCGTCAGAAAGAGAGGAAAGATTATTGGATTGCGAAGAGAGGAAAGAGCAGAATGTTTGAGAGACTGCGACGTTCCTAAGAGATTGAAAAGGAAGACACCATCGTTATTTGTTATGGTTAATTTTACGTAGTCTAGGAATTGGGATCGATTTAATTTTCACTTTCCGCCTATGATTCTTATTTCAATTCCATTTCTGGCGTTCGACTGTTCTTAGTTTCATATATATATATAAAAGTATTAACAGGGAACATTTCATCCCAAAGTGCCCCTATTCTAATTAATAAAAAATATTATTAATGACATTTTAATTTTAATAACTAAGTTGGAATCAAATTGTATTTATTTTTCTATTCTAATTATTATTATTATAATTTTAATCTAATTCTATTGTAATTAATAATTTATTCTTTAATACAATTCTAATTAAAAAATTGCCAAATTGTGTTTATTCCTATTCTAATTATTATTATTATTATAATTTTAATCTAATCCTATTTTAATTAGGAATTTATTCTATCATATCACTATATATATGAAATAACCCATTAATTTATTTTTAAAAAGAATTTTTATTTAAAATTTAATTATAAATTTTCACCAATGGGAATTGGTAAAAAATAATATTTTATGCCGCGAACCGAATCGAAAACCGAATTTAAATAGTCTAACTCAGTCGAAAAACCCAGAAAAAAAAAAAAAATTTTCCTCTCCTTCCCCGTTCCCTCTCTCTCTCGCGCGCGCAGCAGGCTCCCCT
>CANUEX010007912.1:0-11546 GCA_948099535.1 Jatropha multifida
ATATCATCTCTCATGTTATTCATGTCACGGCCAAACTTCTCAAATTGCTTTTGCATAGCTTGTATAATGTAAACTACGTCCTTCATAGTAAGTTCCTTCTTTTCATGATCTGAAGTAGACATGATGAATTACAGCAAGAAAGAAAGGTTTAGATAAGACCTCACAAACACTCCCTTACGTGTTTACCCTCAAATCAGATGTTACTCCCCTCGTGTTTCACTCAAAATTTAGGATTTTATCCTCTTTTGATCTTACACACTCTGCCTTTTACCACTATTATCTTTTTTTTCAAGTTGCACTTAAGAATCAATCAACTCAACAAGATTACTCAAGTAGTAGTTTATAAGATCACAATGATATGCCTAAATAAGAAGTGCAAAATTACAATTCTAAAAGCAAGATCACATGAACAATTCAAAACAGAAGATAACACACGATTAAGAATGTATGTTATATGATGTGATTCATTATTAATTAATTCTAGCGATTGATTAATAATTCATCATTTAACAATATTATATAAGACTATTATACTGGTCCTCGTGCCCTACCATAGCTTATATTTGGAGGAAGACTCGACCTCCTTGGTCAACAACTCACTATGGAGCTCTGATCCAGTCGAGCCACAAGCTTGAGGGTATAATCGCTTAAACTCAGACCTTTGTCAATTAAGCCCTATCCGTTCGGCAAATTATCAACTGTCAAAAGTCCGGTCCATTTGGTACTATGCATACTTTAAGCCTGGTCTGTCTAGCAAAACTAAGCCTAGTTCGCCCCACAAAACCTAAAACCAGTTTTCAAACTAAGCCTGAGATCAGCCAGCAAACCAGTAAGCCCACTCCAAGAGTGGTACTCTCAAATATTACCATCCTGATTGATGGTAGAACTTCACGTGCCCTAATCCTCATCCAAATGAGGTACAGAGACGTACCTATAAATTTCAGTATAGGTAGCGGGCCTCCAACCAAACTGATTGGTTAAGACTTAGGGCAATGTGTTGCATGACCTAGAATCCTTGATAACGAGGCTAGAGTTGGGCTCCCCTCCGAATTACACAACCTTTATTTCATTTACTTTCTTTTGATGCACTATATGTCAAATATTGCCATGCATTATAAGTATGTCCATGCATCAATAAACTGACATTCATGCAAAACAATGATTTTTCGATTTTTAATTAGACCCAAACTTTTGGCTCACATGCAATGAATCCGAAAACCTAGTCCCCAAACCCAATGATTTGAGGCTAGTACATTTTATCCATTGTGGCACACTTGAGGAGTCAAACACGGGGTTTTACCTTATATTTTCCCATAAAACAACAAAAAATTAAGGTGGTGACTCTAATACACCACACATAGTCAAAAACACTCCAAAGAGCCAACTGACACCATTTAAGTGCTAGACAGAGCCATAAAACTGATAAAATTGGTAATTACATCAATTGATCAGACAACTAGTCACAACAGAACTAAACTAAATCAACAAAGGTAGGAGGGACAATAGTGGCATTCTATCCAGTCTTGGATTTCCAGTTTTCTTTGATGAATCGACCAATGGGCCCATCTAGTCAGGCTTCATCCTTCAGATCTTTCCCACAACGCTCAGGAGGGAGCTCATAGGCTATGGACCTTAAACATTTTTTGAACTAAAACTATAGTAAGAGGATTATCGAGTAGGTTTCGGATCTCCATTATGGGTCTAATTGAAAATCACCTTGCATACATACAGTTGCGTCATCTGGGATCTTTTCCCGTTATTAGAATTAAGCAAATTGAGTTGCTATAATCTTCCTTAGAGCTATCCCAAGTCGAGAAAGCTGCTCACTCATCT
The DNA here is from genome assembly GCA_948099535.1 of Jatropha multifida. NCBI lineage: Eukaryota > Viridiplantae > Streptophyta > Magnoliopsida > Malpighiales > Euphorbiaceae > Jatropha > Jatropha multifida. The sequence continues at coordinate 1,834 of CANUEX010007912.1, forward strand.
AGCGCACCTCCATTCCTTACGATAGGGTAAAGGGTTTGGCGTACCAATCATTCCATTTGATACGACATGGTCAAATGACAAGGTATATACCAACTCTGGCAGATGGGACCCTCAAACTAATCCACCAAAGCATGTAATGACCCTAGATCTAATCCCTAAGACTATGTGCACCCTATATCATGAAACCATTTTGGCATAACATTCATGCACCCACACAGTACATGGACCAAGAGTAAAACACAAAGCACCAACTAGTGGTAAACCCCAAAACAAACTAGTGGTAACTCATAGACGAACCAGTGGTCACCCACACACCAACAATGGTCAACCCCAAATGCCAACCAGTGATAATTCATACACCAACTAGTGATCAACCAAACACCAGCCAGTGGTAAACTCCAAAACATCAACCAGTGGTAACCCATACACCAACCAATGGTCAACCCCAAACATCAACAAGTGGTAACCCATACACCAACCAGTGGTCAACCAAACACCAATTAGTGGTAACCCATACAACCAACCAGTCGTCACCTATACACCCACAAGTGTTCACCTAAATACCAACCGGTGGTAACCAAACATCAATCTAGTGGTAAACTAATCACCATTCCATGGTTAACCAAAACATTACCAAATTACTAAAGCCTCAAACCAGAACTAAGTACCTCAAATTACCAAAAGCCTTAAAACAGACTTAAGCACCCTAAATTATCAGCAAAGCCTCAAACCAGACCTGAGCACCTCAGACTACCAAAAGCCTCGAAACAAAATTGAGCACCCCAATTTATCAAACACAACCTCAAACCTGACCTGAGCACCTTCATCTCCTAAATCGAGGGCAATGCTTGAGTCATGCCATCAAATCTTGGCTCATGCATTGCTTCCTCTTATCACAAAAAGCCTCAAAATAGACTTGAGCACCTCAGACTACCAAAGCCTCAAAACAGACTTGAGCACCCCAAATTATCAAACAAAGTCGCAAATCTGACCTGAGCACCTTCATCTCCCAAACCGGGGGCAATGCCTGAGTCATGCCATTAAATCTTTGCTCGTGCATTGCTTCCTCCTATCACCAAAGCCTCAAACCAAATCTGAGCACCTCAAACTACCAAAGCCTCAAAACAGACTTGAGCACCCCAAATTATCAAATAAAGCCGCAAACCTGACCTGAGCACCTTCATCTCCCAAACTGGGAGAAATTGCCCAAATCATGCCACTAAATCTTGGCTCGTGCATTGCTTCTTCCTATCACCAAAGCCTTAAACCAGACCTGAGCATCTCAGACTACCAAAAGCCTCAGAACAGACTTGGGCACACCAAATTATTAAACAAAGCCTCAAACCTATCCTGAGCACTTTCATCTCATAAACCTGGGGCAATGCCCGAGTTATGCCATCAAATCTTAACTCGTGCATTGCTTCTCCAATCACTAAAAGTCTTAAATCAGACCTGAGCACCCCAAATCACTAAAAACCTCAAAATCTCACCTGAGCACCCCATATTATAAAAGTTTCAAACTTGACCTAAGCACCCTAGACCCTAACAGTATATAACTCTAAGAACTTCTACAATAGATATGTATTGATGCCTCTCTTTTGTTTGCTTCTACCAGAGAACAACAACAACAATGACTATACCTAATGATTTTAGAGCACCGATGGAAGAAATGCTTCGAGAATAGGAGACCCATTTTCGGACGATGTTGACTGAGCAGAATAACTCCCCCAAGGATACTATTACTGCTCAGAGGGAGACTATTCAAGGAGAACTGAGAACCTTAATAACTGCAAGTTAGAATGGTAATACTCCTCCAAATCAGATCGGGGAATCTAATGAATAGCACACCATTCTACCCAACACGATCAGACTGCCCGAGGGTCGATCCCTAAAATAGGGGCTACTTCTAATGCCACTACTACTCCAAGCTAGATAGGGGACGATTTTGCCTCTTCAGAGGTTAAGAAAATGATGGAGAAAATGGACTCCTTTGAGAAATTCCTAAATAGCATAAAAAAGTACGAAGACTTGATTGATGTAGATTCTCTCCCACACTTGTAAAGGCCAGGCTGCCTTCCAAGTTTAAAATGCCCACCATGGACAAGTTTGATGACACTACATGCCCCAAGACTCACTTAAAAATGCTTATGGATTCCCTCACTCCTCTCAGTGTAAACAATGAGCTCCTGGCTCAATTATTCCAGCAATCTCTTACCAGTGCCGCTCTTCGCTGGTTTGTTGCCTTAGACAATGCCAAGAAAAAGACATGAGATGAAATCTATAACGCCTTCAATCAGTAGTACCAGTATAATCTGGAGGTTGACATTACCAGAAGGGACGTGGAGACAATGAAACACTGGATTCGGGAATTTTTCTCCTCATTCCTTACCAAATGGATAGTCAAGGCTGCCCAGATGCTTAGTCGTCCTTCTGAACAGAAGCAGCTTGACATCATAGTCAAGAACTTGCTTCCCTCTTACCAAAGTGACCTAAGGACCCAGTACCTTCCAGACATTCAAGCTCTCATTGCCACAACAACCAAAATAGAATACTTGATCTAGTCAAGCCAGATTAAAGAGGATCAAGCTTCTTCCTCCAAATACATGAAGCCACAAGCTAGTTACCATGTAGTTCCCTATCCCTCAGAAAGGTTGCAAGGTGGCCAATCTAACAGGCCAAAGTCAACTTCCTCCTCCTCTACCAAGACCAGTTGCTAGAATAGATAGACACAACTTCACAGATCTTGAGGTTCCTCTTTCATTTATTTGTTAGAAGGCTATGGATGACAAGTTGATACAACCCCTGGAACCTAGACCCTTACTGAATCCTATCCCAATACACTACAACCTAAACTCTTTTTTATCTTTCCATCAGGGACCTAGGCACAAGACTGATGATTGTAAGACCCTGAGAGATAAGATCCAGGACCTAGTGGAAGTGGTCATCCTGTTTGAACCAGACTAAACATAAACACCAACTCACTCCCTCATCACCAGAACAACATCCACATGATCCACCAAAAGCCAGATTCTTACTTGGCCTCCCTAATCTACCCCATCACAGATAACTCATGTTGCGTCATAGACCTGAATGCCATTCTTGAGGAAATCAGTGCTATCACAAGGAGCAAAAGGCAATACCCGTCTCCTCTTCTTGAAGCCTTACCCAATCCTGCCACCTTAGCCAAAGATGTGCCCAATTCAAGTTTTGGACCATAGCCTAAGAATCTAGTCTTAGAATATCAGAAAAAGACCAAGGCTAACATTTCTATATGGGGGTTGATTCATTCTTCCTTTATACATCGTCAAGCTCTGGTCAAAGCCATGAAAATGTATTAGATGACTATTGATATTACTCTAGACGCTTTAGTGGCATCCATCACAAGGAATCCTCTAGCATTGGCTCTTTATTTTTCATATCATGCGATCCTGTTGGAGGAGATCATAACCATGCTCTATAGATCACAGCCCAAGCCAGGGTTAAGATAGTACCTATGGTTTTGGTAGACAATAGGTCAACACTGAATGTCTGTCCTTTTAAAGTAACTAGTTGTCTTGGTCCAGCTTCTAAAGATTTTATTCCTTCTGATCAAATAGTGAGGGCATATGACAACGCCAGACAAGAGATAATGCACGTGCCCATTCTAGAGGTCACAATCAGGCCCGCAGTCATGACTGTCCCCTTTCAGGTGGTGGATGTCCTGGCTTGCTTCAAACTCTTTTTGGGAAGGTCGTGGATCCACAAGGCTAAAGTAGTAGCCCGTTCTCTATATCAGAAATTGAACTTCCACCATGGAAATGCGATGGTAACAATCAAAAGGGACATGACGGGAAATTATAAATTCCTTCTTTAGCCACATTATTGGAAATTCAGCCTGAAACCATCAGTCTCCCTGATGTCTGGGTTCTCCTTCAATTTAGTCCAGTTCAATGAAGCAAAATCGAGTAAAGAGATCTTTCCAATGGACTTTGACCCCCATAGTAATCCTCTCATAGCTAACATGTTGAGAGCCATGGGTTATTTTCCAGGAATGGGATTAGGCTGCAACAAATAGGGTATGGCCTCTTGTACTGAGTATCTAGTTGCTGAACCTCCCTTTGGTCTTGGATTCAAACCGACAAATGAGAATCGAGAGGAAGTGGAAGAGTCAAGTAGAAGGAAAAAATAAAAGGTGAAACAAGGGACATTCTGATGCGCCCATACTTCAAAACCCTCAATGATTACTTTATCAGAGAAGGGGAATTGGAACCTTACTAATTCGTTCAAGAACCATGGTATTACTCCTTAACTGAGAAACTAATCTCTGGTTTGGAACTTCTCTTTGATATTAGGCTTTCAATAGAAGATCATGAGCCTCTTTTCAACCTTAGACTGACTGGGAGGACAACATGGAGACATTCCTCTTTGACCTTTGCATGATTACTGACCGAGTGGAAGCAGACCCCACAAATCTCATACAGCCCATCCAAACACCTTTGCAGAATCAGTACCTAGAGGAATGCATATAGTAGTCCACCCTCCATTTACCTGAACCTAAACTTGAGTCACAAATAGAACTTGAGTTAAACTCCAGTTCAGTGTCTAGTTCAAAGTTTTTTGAGTCCTCTAAGTCTTCTCTGTCTTCCTTGTCTGAGTTAGGAGACCTCTTTGTAGAACTCAATGTAAATGTCGATCATGGAACCTTTATCAATAACAGAAAGTTTCAATTTTCTTGTTACCCTTTCTCCATCGTAAATGAGATTGGTGGCAAAATAGAAAATGAAAAAGAAAAGGAAAATAAAAATAACAAAAGAATAAATAAAGATTAGCACAAAAAATGAACCAAAGCATACATTTATTTTGCATAAACATGACTATAAATAGGAGTTGACAGAGCTCATTAGGCAGTACTTAGATTATTTCACATGGACAGCCAGTGATATGACTGGTATAGATCTAGATATTGTTGTTCATATGATTCCTACATACAATCACATCAAGCTAGTAAAGTAAAAATCGAAGATCTCTCTCAGAATTAAGGAAGAAATAGCCAAGTTATTGGAAAATAATTTCATCGATGTTATTGATTATCCAACATGGTAGGCCAACATAGTACCGGTTCCCAAGAAAAATGGCAAGATCAGAATTTGCATTGACTACTGGGATCGAAATAAGGTCTATCCTAAAGATGACTTTCCCCTATCGTATATCTACCTACTTATTGATAGATTGAAAGGGTCCAGTGTGATTTTAGTCACAGATCTCTATGTAGGGTATAATTTGATACCGGTCAATCAACAAGATAACCCAAAGACTTTGTCCATCACAGAATAGGGTACCTTCTACTACAGAATGGTGCCGTTTGGTCTAAAAAATGCTAGTGCCACTTACCAAAGGTTGGCCACCACAATCTTCCACAACTTAATGTATAAGAATTTAGAGGTGTATGTAGATGACATGGTTGCCACACTAGGGATGGGCTAAGCCACCTAATTGCCCTCGAACAGTGCTTTTCTAGACTTTGACGGCACAATCTAAAGCCTAACCCCACTAAATGCCTCTTTAGACTCCATCCAGTTTCTTCCTGGGTTACATGGTATCCAAGAAGGGGATTGAGATTGACCCATAAAAATCTAAAGCCATCATCGAGATGCAACCTCCTAAGATAGAAAAGGAGATCATGGGGTTCTTAGGTCGCATTCTATCTATCAGTCAATTTGTCTCATTGTTAGCAAACACCTGCGAGCCAATCTTTAAGAAGCTGAGAAAGGATGCCCTGAAAAATTGGGATGTCCAATGCCAGAAACCCATTGAACAGATCAAAGCATATCTACTCAATCCTCCAGTTCTCCAGCCTCCTAGACCTAGGAAACCACCCATCCTCTATTTTTCAGTAACAGAGGAAGCCATTAGGGCTATGCTAGCGCAAGAAGCATTAGATTCTCATAAAGAAAATGCCATTTACTACCTGAGTAAGTTAATGCTAGAAACAAAATTGAAGTATAGTAAGATTGAGCAACTCTGCCTAGCATTAGCATAGGTTTACCTCAAGCTCTAGCATTACCTTTGCTCCTACATTACTCACGTCATTGGTAACCAAAGTCCCTTGAAATTCCTTATGAAGAGGTAAGTTCTAGGTAGTAAGATGACTAAATGGGCTATCTTTGCAGCATTCGATGTGAAATTTGTTGCAAAGAAGGCAACTGATGGTAGTGTGATAGCAGATCACCTAGCCGCGTCTCCCAGTGATGTTGATGGAGTAGACATTAGATTTCTAGATGAGGAAATTTTTCATATTTAGACAGATAAGTGGAAGATGTAGTTTGATGGGGCCGCCAACCATTTGGGTCATGGCACTAACGTGGTTATAGTGACTCTAGATGGGGAACAATTACCCTTCAACATTAAGTTGGCATTCCAGGTCACTAATAATGAAGCATTTGTACGAAGCCTGTTTTGCCAGATTAAGCAGCTCTAAGTATTCAGATCAGATGACTAATGGTTTATGGGGACTCCATCCTGGTAGGCTCTCAAGCACTGAAGAATGGAAGATCAAAGAATAGCATTTGATCCCATACCTCTAACGCCTAGATTAGCTGGCTTAATAATTCAAAGAATTTTCATTCCACTACTTGCCCCGGACTAAGAATCAGTTCACTGATGCAATAGCAACACTTGCCTCCATGGTTCATGCCAGCCCTAACATGCCCATCAAACCCCTAAACATTTAGATTCACCAATAGCCAGCCTATTACTGCAATCTTCAACTCATCGATGGTAAGCCTTGGTACTGGGATATTCAGACCTAGTTGGAAAAACAAGAATACCCTGAAGGTGCCTTTAAGTATGACAAGAGGACCCTTTGGGAATTATTAAAGAGTTACCTTTGCAAGGATGTCATTTTGTACAAATGGACTTGGAACCAGGCACAACTCAGGTGTGTGACCAAAGACGAATCTCTAGAGATTATAGAGTGGATACACGGCGGAGAAGAAGGCCCCTACATGAACGGAATGACTCTGGCCCATAAGATTACCAATCAGGGTTATTATCGGATGACCATGTGATCAGATTGTGCCAAATATATTCAAAAGTGTCATAAATGCTAGATTTATGCAAAGTTCCAGAAATTACCCTTGGTGGCTCTTCACCCTATCACTACACCATGGCCCTTCTTGACTTGGGGAATTGACGTGATTGGCAAAATCACTCCTAAGTCCTCTAAGTGGCATGAGTACATCCTAGTAGCCATCAACTACTTGACCAAGTGGGTGGAAGCTACCTCCCACCATGTTCTAAACTCTAGTAAAGTTGCTCAGTTCATCTAGACAAACATCATATGCAAATACAACGTTCTTTTTTAGATCATAACAGACAATGGGTCTCACTTCTAGAAAGAAGTTTATGTATTGATGACTAAGTACAAAATCCAACACCATGACTCTTCACCATACAGGCCCCAGATTAATGGAGTAGTCGAAGCAGCGAACAAGTCCAACAAGAACATCCTCCAGAAGATGATTCATAATCACAGAAGTTGGCATGAACAGCTGCCTTATGCCTTATGGGAATACAGAACCTCCATTAGGATGCCAACCAAGGCAACACCTTACTCACCCATTTATGGGATCGAAGCAATCCTCCCTATCGATGTTCAAATCATATTAGCCAGGGTCATGAGAGAAAGTTAGCTGCCTGAAACAAAATGGGTCCAAAATTATCACAATCAGTTAAACGCTATCGATGAGCAAAGGCCAGAAGCTCTTAATCAAATTCAAAGCTACCAGTAGAGAATAGCCAGGAACTTCAATAAGAAAATTCTAGATCAAAAACTCAAAGAGGGTTGTCTTGTACTTAAGGAAATTAGAGCTCCTATGCAAGATCCTCGAGGTAATTCAAGCCAAAATGGGTAGGCCCCTACATACTGAAGAAAATCTTTCTAGAGGTGGCGTCATCTTGTTATACATAGATGGCAATGATTTTTACCAATCCATGCAACTTGGATCAGCTCAAAAGATACATTGTGTGAATGCATTTAGGCATTAGCACCAAAAATATCACTTCCATATGTCACTGTTAAGCTAAACTATGGTGACCTAACTCTCAAAAATATGTTCCAAAAGTACGGGATACGTAGGTAGCCCAATCTGTGGGTGCGGTCACAACAATAATAAAAATACATTTTTGCCCCTCTTCTCTTGAAAATTTCATATTTTCTATGCCATTGAAAAAACAAGCAAAAAATCAAAAAAGAGCAAGCTAAGCTGAAAAACCTGCAAGGGCAGGCGGCTGAGGCTAAATCAAAAGCTCGTTAAGTTGAAAACCCAAAAGGGCAACTTAGGGAAAAGGTAGGATGACTTGCTAAGTCGAAAATTCGAAAGGGTGGCTTAGACAAAAAGTAAGGCATAAAGCAGCAATCTCATAAAGGGTAAACTGAGTGTCCTTACATAAAATGTGTCAAAATACGAGTCATGCAAAAGAAAATCACAAAAGCGCTATCATCTCAGCGTCCATCCCTTGTCCTTACCCTGTGTCAAGTATAGGGTAGGTCATAACATGTTGAAAACCTTATAAAAATATAGACTAAACCATCCACTCCCAGTCAAGATCCAAAATTAGACATGGGTCAAAATACAAAAGTCAAAATCTAACTCAGTAGGTCAAAATGCACATTAGATCAGGGAAACCTGTATACATCACCTTGGATGCATGTTTCTAGAGTCTTCTGAGTCGTCTAAGTCTTCGAGCATGATAAGGTCGAGAATTATCTCTGATGTCGCTTTGCATCTACCCTCAATACCTTGAGTCAGTTTTGCTTTACGGCTTCTCTCATGGTCTCTATACTTTAAAATCCAGCCTTCTCTAAAAGCATGATCACACCTTGCACCAGAACCCAAAAAATAGGCATTCATATGAAAACCCATCCACAAATCAGATAGACTCAGCTGTACCTAGTTTTAACTCCCTAGCCTTCTTAAAAGCACACCGATCCAACCAGAAACCCGAAGCCAAATTCAAAAATGGCTACCTGAAGTAAAACCAAATCTTGCAGTTCATAGATTAGACAAACTCAGCTATACCTATCTTTAACTCCCTGACCTTTCTGAAAGCATGCTGATCCAATCAAAAACTCAAAGCCAAATTCGAAAATGGCTACCTGAAGTAAAACCAGACCTTGCAGTTCACAGATAAGATAGACTTAATAGTACCTATCTTCAACTCCCTGGCCTTCCTAAAAGCACACCAATCTAACCAGAAACCTAGAGTCAAATTTAGAAATGGCCACCTAAAGTAAAACCAGACCTTGTAGTTCACAGATTAGACAGACTTAGATGTACCTATCCTTAACTCCCGGGCCTTCCTGAAAGCATGCCAATCCAACTAGAAACCCAAAGCCGAATTTAGAAATGGCTACCATATGCAAAACCAGAGCTTGCACTAGGATCCAGAAGATAAGAACCCATGTGCAAACCATTTTAACCACCTGATAGACCCAGCTATACCCATCAGGTAGACCTAGCTGTACCCACCGGACAGACTCAATTGTACCTACCAAATAGACTCAACTGTATTCACCTTAAGCCTTGAGCATCAACTTAAGCCCTATCCCTGAGCATCATTACAAACATCATCTTTGAGCACACTTTTCCAAAATACGAAAAGCCTTAGGTGTTAACCTAAGCATTTATTCAGCATCATTTAAAGCAAAATCAGACCTTGCACCAGAATCCAAA
>CANUEX010007942.1:0-22689 GCA_948099535.1 Jatropha multifida
AAATATTTTTATTATATGGATATGGGCCCGAGCTACGAATAGTACTTAATACTAATGCTAGGTTAGAACTATTAACTCTGATTGTCTTATAATATGGGCTTACTATTCCGATAGTCAAATGATAATAGGGATGGATTGTGAATGTTTAGGCTTATTATGGGCCTCGGGTGTCTTAAGCTTACCTAGGTCCTAGTGCCGGTCCGGCCCACGGTTTTGGGTCGTGACAGTTGATCACTATTTAAACCTATGATAACCATATTCCCACAACTAGTCTTTACAAATTATTAATCAGTTATCAAACTGGTGCAGTGAGCATGGATTGAACAAGAACTATGACATCTTTTGTGTATTCAGTCATCTAGCTCGTTTCACCTACCATTTCAAACCACAGTGGACACCTAATTATGCAGAGCTTTCCCTATGACCTTGAAAGTACCAGCCCATGAGTGGTTTCAAATATTAAAAACTAGCTCCATTAACAATTTTGCTCTTGTTCTTATACATAATTAAATGTGAAGAATCTCTTGTTCTTGTACATAATTAAAAGAATTTTAATTATACATAAGAATAAAAAAAAATTGCATAGAACGTCAAAATAGAAGTAAGCCTAAGTATATTTTTGAAAATTGGATTACAAAATTGATTAGTTTTATTTATTTTAATTCAATTCAAGTTGTTAATTTATTTTAATTTGATTTTAGGTAATCCAACTTTTATTCTTAAATTTTAGAACTTATAAAAAAGTACTCAAAATAATTAAATTTCTTCAACGGCCATAATTTAATTTAAAACTCAAGATTAAAGAGCAATTCATAATTAAATAATAAATGAAACGGAAAAAAAATAAAAAAAAGGGGAAATATTGAAAAATTTCTCGAGCAAGATAAATGAAAATGCTAAAGTGTTAGAGAGTTTACTTTTCTAAGAAAGTGGCACATCAACACATTGCAAAACCTACATGTTTCTCCTTTTATATATATAATGATTCCTAAGTGCACTAGCCTTGAATCCCACAAATTCATTAGAATCATAAATATGAGCAAAAGCAGTTTAATATTATTCAGTCATGTAAGATGGATAATCTTTCTTTACTCAATACACATGCTTTTGCAAATAATATTGAAATTATTTATAAGTAGCCAATCATGTATAATCTAACTAGTCTTTTTACTAATGTAGGACATATCGAGTTTGAGTCCTCTTAACCACAAAAATTTTCACTAATTTGGTAAAGGAAAGGGCTAGGATATGTCTCATGGGAGATTTTCTCAAATAATCATAAATTTTAATAATTTACTTCATATTTGATTTCATTATTGAAAGATAGGTAATTGAATTGGTTATTTCGTCTATCTTGAATAATTAAAATTCATTATTAACTAATGAAATAAATTGAATAGAATTAAGTGAAGTAAAATTTTTTAGTAGCTTTTAGCCATTAAATATTCTCTATAACTACTTGTTTGATCTATTTTAAGTTTAATCTTTTATTTTATTTCTTTAAGTTTAATTTCTTAAACAAATTCTTTTATTGTCATTTAAATAACAATGGACTAAAACAATTTTGACAATTGGTAAACAATCGTCGTGAGAATGATACTTTATTATTTATTATGGTTTCGTGCACTTGCGAAACTATCCATCCTCTTCCATGATGACTATGGCGTGAAAATAGTGCTTTATGCTTCACAAGAAATTGTCAATCTACTTGGCATCCCTTGAACCACAGAATGCCTTGGGTTCAGTACTTTTACTCTCGAAGGAACAATAGCTACACTAGAGGTGAGCACGCCCCCTAAGCAATAGTCATCTTAAAAAGCACCAGCTCACCCTTCACTTCCCTCAACTTGGCTAAAAGCCTTTAAGCTCATCTCTTAAGAGCTTCCCCTCATTGTGCATCTTAACTTTCTCATCCTCAAGGCAAGTAATTTGATTAGCGAAGGAAGCTCGTAATGACTCACCTTGCCTTGTGAGCTACTTGATGGCCGAGTTCAGGGTGCCTCGTATTTTCTCTTAGAACTCCCCCATCTCTAACTCGAGTTCCTTAAGCGGGTGCCAAGCTCTTCAAACTCCTCCTCACCATCGAAAATATGCAGTTCCATCTTGGCATGTCTAGTCTCCATATTGCCCAAATTCACATTTGGGTCACGAGACTTGGATCTCCCTGTCTTCTTACTACCTTGCTTCTCTACCCTAGGAGCGTGACTACTCTTGGCTGGATGAATGACCTCCCTTCAGTTTGCCATTTTCCCTTAATGGCTTAAGCTTAAGTTGTAGCAACCATAGGCAACTAATGCTTGTACTCCCACAAGCAATGGAAATGACCTCCATGTCAACCAGTGGTTAATCCTTCCACCTAAGGATTAAACCTCCCTTGGAGTAAACTTGCTCTAATACCAACTGTCATGGGCTCGGTGCCTCTGGCACAGCAGAGGTTATAATACCCTCTGTGCACGCTCACACAACAAATAAAGGTTAGATTGGTGAGAAACTCAGCAAATAGAGGTTAAATTTGCTTACAGTTAGGCTTTGCTTGAAGGATGATCAAACTCAAGAATCAGATAAAATCAAATAAACCTTAGGAAAGCTTTATTAGACCCTTAAAATAATATGTACAAAGTTACAAAGCTGAACTCTAAGTACAACTAAAAAATAAGGGGGTGCGATGGCTCAAACACTATAATATTTCCTTATGTTATACCTAGATTCGCATAAATTACACATATACAGAGGCATGCCTAGTCGACTTGGCCCCTAACTAAGGTCAGCTCCCCTACTCCTCTAGAGACTTCTAAGTGTATCTAGCCCCTCAAGGTTGATGGAAGTCTCTGAAACACTCTAGGTTTGCCTGGGTCTCACTAGACCCTTCCTGCCCACATGCTGCCTAGTGTCCAGCACACTCTAGCGGCCTCTAAGCTCCTCTAGAAGCTTTCTTCATGTGCCAATACCTCGTACACGCATGGAACCTTTTAGACTACTCCAAGCCCCTCCACAACATTGTAGAATGCCTTAATGCCTTGCAGAATCCTCTAAAGCCCCTAAGGCTAGCGAGCTTTGCACTGTAGCATACTTGCATGAATACAATAAGCCCTTTTTCCCTCCTCTAACACATTCTAAAGTTTTTTAGTCCCTTGCACCTCAATAGTAGGTCATTGGTGACCCTTAGGCATGTAATATATGCTTTGCCTATTTGGCATGGTCCAGCCCACACTGCTTGTTTAAGCAGCTTGGCCCATGCCTACTGTTAATCACTTAAGCCCTTCCTGATGGCTTAAGCCTTTTTTTTTTTTTGGGTATAAGGCCTACCTCCCATTGGCATAATGACTCCGAAACTTCATTTAGCTCATGAATCAAGCTTTTGGCCTCATAATAAGATTTTTGTGCATATGGGGGCTCTTGGTGCGTGACAATATGACATTGGATCTAGTAAGCTCTTAGCCACTAAAGAAGCATTAATTCGCGCTTTACATGCATTACTTCCATTTGTAGAAATTCTAAAGCTTCAACTCAATATCACCCTTAAAGAACAAACAAAAATTCATTATTCACGTCCATTTCAAAGGGGAGAAGATAACTCATCTAGCAAAGTAAATTACATTAAAGGTTTACCAAATTTGAACTAAAAAAGGTTACCCTGAGTAAATATAATAAAGGTTACCAAGTTTGAATAACACCATTCTTTTTGAATTTTATCTCAAGTAAATATTTGAGTAAAATATTTTCAAGTTTTTAAGTTATAGTCTAATTAACACTTACATCTTTTTATATTGAGCTAACAACTATGGTGTCCCTAAATACTATTTGTCTAATGAACGGTTCCTTCCATCCATTTTATAGCAATTTCATAGTTAACTTTTAAATAAAAGTATACAAGGAGAGAATATAATAAAATTTCCATTACGCCCTTGTTTTGACACGCAATGTAATTACTTTTTTTACTCATTTTTATTTTATTTTGCATCAAACCACCTCACCTTCCCGCCACTGTATTTTTCTTCTTTTTCATCTCTTTCTCTCCTCTGGAAATACCTCATCATCAACGAGCAAATCTTTGTTATTTCTGTTTTATCTATTTTTTTCTTTTTCTCTTTTTGGAATTAGTCTTGATATGAAAACAAATCATATATTACATAATTTTTCCTTTACTTTTATCAACATCAGGTAAGGAACACCAATAAATTTTCAAATACAAGAAGCTGATAATGAAATTACAATTCAAAATTGATAACAAGATGAATAAAGCAGATGAATCTGATTTATATTCTAAGTGGCTCAGGTCAAATAAATGAACAATAACCAATTGGTTATCAGAAGAATAAAATTTGAGAGAGGGGAAATAATTAAAAAGGAAAGGAAAATAATATGAACTTACTTGAAACTTGCAGATATATAAATCAACACCTGATAATTTTCTGTATTTCTCCACAGACTTATAATTTGGATTTTTCGGCATGAAAATAGCACTGCTATTAACCAAAGCTTTGATTCCATCAAGCCTAAACAAGCACAAATGTCAAACCACTATTGCATCCTGATCATGAGCCGCAAGAAACACTTGCTCAATGCATAGAGAATCAAGGTCGCCAGCGAGGTGGAGGATAGTGTATTGAGTGGTTGATGGTGGCGCACTGATGTCACCGCAGGCACCACTGCAAAATGATTATTTGATAGAAATTGAGCCGGATCTACAATATTGGATCAATATTAACTGAATCATCACAATTCTCTCCCACCTGATTCGCTTCCACAACGTCATCTCCAATGTTGCCGCCTCACTCCGGCGACTCCTTTTGTGAAAGACGTCTCAGAACTTTGAAAAGATAAAGCATGATATGAAAGATGGTCGAACCTTTAATTTCGCCCTAACTTTTTGAATGGTTGTAATTTTATTTTAAATCGATATTTATACAGTGGACACTCAAACTTATCATCCTAATTATAATTACACTCTAATTTGCTTTAGTTGCATCTTAAAAGTGAATTATAACATTCTGAACTTGTCAATTTGTTGCTATTGCACTCTAAGAGCCCGTTTGGAATAAATGAATTTCATAAAATTTTATAGAATTTATTTAGAAATCTATGTTTTCGTGTTTGGAATGAAAAAAAAGATAAATTTCAATTTTAAAAATTCAATTACATGGAATTGAATATAATAACTATACCAAATTCTACAAAAATTGGTAGAATTTCCAAATGGATTCCACAAAACTAAACACTCTAATTTTTTGTGACAAAACTACCATCTTCTTTTACAAATTCAATTTTTTAATTTTTTTTTACTTATTTAACTTATTTATTTTATTAAACTTAATCATAATAATAAACATTAAATTTTATTTGACAAAACTACCCTTCTATAGACTGAAGTATTTCCTTTTTTTTCTCTTAATTTTTTTTAGACTTCATAGTTATTAATGTGAAACTATAGTTTTTATTATATATAAATTGGTGTTTATTATTTATTTTTATTAGATTATTATGTTAGGGGTATTTTAGAAAATAAATACAAATGAATTTCTATTTAAAAATTTATTCCAAATAGAATTTTTGTGAAATTTAATTGAATTTCTTATTTTAAATTGTAGCATGCCAAATATGACAAATTCATTTATAAATGAATTCTATGAATTCTAAAACTATTATTTATTTATTTATTTCAAACAGGCCGGTAAAGTAAACTAAGGTTGACATTTTAAAAAAAATAATATAAAAGAATGTACTATATATCCAAGTATTTAAACAGTAAATAATAAAATCAAACTTAAATATTCATATGATAAATAAATAAAATCAAGATTGAGTATTTGATTTTAAAAGTTGAATCAATTTGAAGATGCAAAAATAATGAGTTTGATATTAATTTAAATTAGAGTGTAATTGCAAATAATTCATAAATTCAGATTGTCTAAAGTACAAATGTCGATTTAGAGTCAAATTGTAACTACCGCAACAAATCCAGGGTAAAATTGAATCTTGTCAAAGCAATTCTCACTCTGTTTCTTTTTCTTTTTTTTTTTTTTCCGGTTCACAGTTAGAAACACCTTATTAAATGTTATACGGCCAACCTTAACCAATTAAGGATATTAGGCGTAACCTATTTAAGCAGGCTACAGCACATCGTTGCACAAAATTTAAAATCAATCTCCATTTCCAAAGCATCATATGCCTGCAAGGTACGAGGATGCTCATTTCTCTTGTTAATGATCAGTTGATCACCGCCCGCAATTTGAGATCGAAAGCATGCCTTTGATTTTCATTCATTCCATTATGAGCATTCAAACCAATAACATAATCAAGCTGTTCAATGCACGTTCATATTGTCTTTCAAGCTATTCACTTGCTAGAATAATAGAATATTAACACCACCCATAAACGTGACACAAACAGGCAACACGTCTCATTTCATTACAATGAGGATAACGGAAAATGAAAAGTATCATTCGCATTCCCTATTTTTAATACCTTAACCTGCAAGGCAATAGACCTCAAACGATAAGAGACATTACTCCCAATCTCATTCATTCCCTCTGGGCTACCAGTTATCAAAGAAAGGCAATGAGAGCTTGATCGTCATTATCGTTTTTCCACAAGTGGCAAGAATCCAGCAAGTGGCAGTTCATTGCCTCACGTCCCTTGGTGCCAATCCTTGTTTGATCAGGAATCCATAATGGCACGCCATAATTCCATCATAAAAGAGGCATGTGTATGGGATATTCAATTCTTGCAAAAGTAAACAAAATGAGAATTAATATCTGAAAATGTAGGCTTCATCGGTTTATCTCATGATGGAGTTATACATTTTAACCGAACTGATGCAAGCATTGCATCAATGGGAAGTTTACACAACACATTATGCAAAATCCATCTTTTCCTACCCAATTGAGATTGCAACTCATAAAAGCATCTATATCAAAAAGCATACACTTGTACCAAGATAGCATAAATTAAACTCAGTTTGATGAAATCTATATTGCAACAACGCTATAATAGCATACAACCATAAACTTAAATTCTATATACAGCTGCTAAGGGGCAAGCGAGTATACTAGGTTAAAGTTCATTGGAGTAAAGACACTCATCCACAAGCTGGCGCAGATTGGGATTCTCCAGGGCAGCAGCAACTCTTTCTTTATCATTTAATTGCTTATTAACTGCAGAAGGCAAATTGCAGAAACAACATTAGCCAGGGGGTTGAGAGTTAGAAGAAGAAAATCAACAACAACTACCAACCCCTTATGTAGTTGCACATAGATACTGACCCCTCATTTGGTATGAAAGAATTTAACTGTCGAATTCATTTTAAAAATGATAATGTTTGCTTCAGTTACGTTGAATTTCATAAAATTGAATTCATGAGGGTGAAATGAAGTTTTCCATCAATACGAAGCATGGAAACAGTTTCCATAAAATTTTTGGAATTCATCTATGCCAAACAAGGCCTAAAAAGGAGATGAACGAACCAAAGCAATGCTCTTGTCAGACCAGCCCTCTTCTTCTTTTTAATCAATGCTGAGATAAGTCAATTAATGGGTACAACTAAGGACATGCTTAAGGGTTGTACCTGGATTAGTTAAATAACTTATGTGTTCTAGCATCAACACCAAATAAATGGAGAAGATATTAAATAAGCCACACCAATATTAATGCCAAATTGAACTTTACCTGATTCTTCATCAGCATGAGATCCAGGAGCAACTTTAATGTCAACCTGTGAAAGTATCATCAAATCTAGCGATGACAAATGTTTTACAATTATCCATTATAAAAAGGCAGGCTAAATATTATATTTATATCAAAATTCATAAACATTCCCGAACTTTCTTCCAATTATTCAGAGACGCCTATTGTTGAAAAACGATAAACAAATTTGCAGAGCCAAAATCAACCCATTAATGGAATTAAAAAACTTATGTAATTTTGTAGATGCAGAATGGACATAGATGGAAGCATAATTTGAACATCCCAGTGCACTTGGAGATAAATGGAACATAACCAAACGAGTTTTACGGATGTTACAATGACTTGTTCTCTATAGACTGTTAAAACACGAGTTCCCAGCTGTCTGGACCTACGATCTAGGGAATCACTGAATTACCACTTAGCAGCTACTGCTATCCAATAATAACTTGTTAAACATTCACAACTGTATGCTTGTAAAGCACATCCCTCTAAAACCACGTAATATAAATTTTACAAGCAGGAGAACAGTATCACCACAATCGATGCACGCCTAGCAATTTGCATTCCAGATCACAAGATCCAAATTATGGATTGTTAATAACTTGGAACACTAAAATCAGCAATCTGAAATGCAATCATTTAAGCATAATGATAAAGAATCATAATAATATAGCTATATTGGGCCATTGAGACCAAATTCTATTTTTGGAACAAATGAAATACCTAAAATTTTATAAAATTCATTTGCAAATCCAAATTTGTGTTCGGAACAGGAAAAAAAAAAATGAAGAAGAAGATTTCTATTTTACGATTTTAATCATATGGAATTGACTATATTTAGCACAAATTCTATCAAAATACATAGATTTTCCAAATTTATTCTGCAAAACTAACCAATCCAAATTTTATTGACAAAAATATCCTTTGTCCTTCTACAATTGACTTTGACCTTCATGAATAAAGAGTAACAGATATTTGTGGATGCTTGTTCGTGTTTGAAAATTTTAAAAGGGTGCATCGCTTTTGCATGTTTGGAATCTCTTTAATTTACATGAATTTAGATTTTTTTTTTTTTTAATTTTTTATTTTGTTCACTGTTACCCATTACTTTTCATGATGCAACAGAAACAATAACTAAAGTACAACACGCTTTATAACTACCCATAATGTTTGATTATTTTTTCTTGATCATTTTCCAGAATTTTATTTTTAATTTGTTTGGAAAATTTTATTTACATGTTTTTCTTTAAGGCTTAGCCTTAATTTTAAGTTACTTTGACATAATGCTCGCGATAAATGAGTAAAATAAATTGCTGTGCACCTAGCAATTTGCATTCCAGATCACAAGATCCAAATTATGGATCATTAGTATCATGGAACAGTAAAATCAGTGATCAGAAAATGCATACATTAATGCATAGTGATAAGGAATCATAATATTATGGCTATATTGCGCCATTAGACCCAAGTATAATATTGGACTATGAGAAAATAGGAAAAAAAAATACCCGCAGAAACATTTAAGAGGTTTTCTCTTTGTATGGCTCAAGAAAAATAATTCAAAGTTCTGTAATGTATATTCTTTTAAACATATAGACATCAAGATAAAAGAATCCTATTCTCTACTCTTCAATTCTAGAATCTGCCTCACTACTTGTGACCGACTGCTATTGGAGGAAGTTAGCTATAAGCCTATAACCTCACCAGCACCCACTTTGAGAGCTTTTTTTTCCTTGTTTTGCAGGTCTCCTGGGAAGAGATGAATCAGGGTAACATCTGATCCAGAGCCGGTCAAGACAAAAAAAAATATCAATCACAAAAATCTAAGATAATGCTTTTACATCACAAAACTTTTGGGATTTGGATTTTTTTTAATAGCAGTAAAGTGGTTGACATAAACTAATTTAGTATACTCATAGGATTCTAGAAAATTTAGAGCTTATTCTCTTTTCCATCCTATAATACATACGCAATTCAAATAATCTATTTTATTCCCTCTACCGACCTAAAAGAAGCCCTGCCATACCACATTTCTGTACAAGGAAGTTTACATTCCCATTTTCATTCGATATACCAAAGTGATTCATGCTCTAGGTAATCTAGCAGGAGAATTTAAATGAGCAATTATGAACGAAGTAAAAGGGAACTCTTTTCTCAACTTAAAATGAAAAATCATATTGAGTTGTGAAGAACTTGAACCTAAGTTGAAAGACGCAAATGAGATATGATAAACTGAAGTTAGTTAGTCTTCACATCACAAAACAAGAAGAATCTCAGGCCTCCCAATTTTGACACAGATGCAAAAAAAAGAAGCTATGAACATACAGTAGCCATTCCGTAAATGAAAGAAGAAAAAACACCAATTTATCATATCGTAATACAAAAAGCACCAAACACACACATGCAACAAGGAGAGAAATATACAACTAATTCAATAATTAATATCAAGGACTAACCTTGTAATGAGGAGGGAAACATTCTTGCAACTTTACTCTAAGGCAAAGACCAATAACTGTTGCCATGCTGCAATGTTGAATGGTTGGAGTAAAAGTAATCCTAAAACATAATACACACCCAAATTAATTTCATCTCATCTCTTGAGATTTACAAGCAAAAGAAAAAAAAATTGTTCGCAATTCAAATTTTAACTCATAAATTTCAGTTTGATGAATTTGACGTGCATTTGTTACAGTACTAAGGATTACTCACAAAATACGGCCAAGTTTGTCATCAACAGTGATCGATTCCTCTGAAAGAACACTGAGCTGTTCTAGTGAATATGGATGCTCTGGATCTCTTATATCCCTCACAAAATTTGCAGTTTCAGTCAAAGATCACATCGTTTTTCCAAAATTCACAAAAACCCATTAATTAAAAATAACACCAAAAACACTATCAACTTCGAAATTCTAGTAGATGAATTCTGCACTGAACTAAGTTCAGTCAACTGCAACTAAAACCTAAATATATATAAAAGAATTTTAAGAAAAAAAGGATATCATAAATTTCGAGTGGATCCACAGCATCTTCGCAGTGAAGATCTTCAGTGCGAGCGATCCTTTCCTTCTTGGCATGAACCACAGGGTTCGCATTGATCAGACCCAGAGTCATTTTTTCTCTCTAAATCTGTAGCTCTTTTCTTTTCCAGTTCTTGTGTGTTTATCTTTCTTCTTTTCTTTTCTCTTCTCTCGTCCCAACTCGTAACTCACGGACAGCTATTAGGCTGTCTCCTTCTAAGTCACGGGCTGCTGCTTAGCTGGTCGTAATTTCCATTTGCAATAGTATCAAGTTTATATTTGGCAAAGGCATAAATAACTTCCCTTTCCAAATTAGGTATCCAATTCGAGTCCAACTAAATCAATAAAAATATAAATTTTAAAAATGATTACTATCTCATTTTTTTTTTTATGTAAGTGTTAAGCTTTTAGAATTTAAAATAGGCTAAATTGTGAATTAGCCGTCTTTATATTGAATTAGGATTATATTAGATTTTAAAAGAATTGTTAAGTTTAACGGAATTGAAAAATTTCTTAAGATTTTCACAGATTTCAATAGAATTCTACATAAAATTTTATAGAATTAATGAAATTATTTTTATATATTTTGATTGACTTTGATATCAAAATTAATTTCAGAACTTAATTGAACAAATTAAAAAATTTTAGAAAACAAAAAAAATGAAAAGAGAGAATAAAAAACAAAATGCGCAATCTCTCCAAAATCATTATTTTCTACATTAAAAACTTACCGTTGCTGAGAGTGAATGGCTAACAATGGTCAGCGTTGTCGGCAGATATTCCGCGTCCGTTAATTGCTATGTTAAACGAGTTCAGTAGTGGGTACCTTATCCATTATTAGTAAAAAATATATTTTAAATAATTTTAAAATTTGATAGTTAAAGATTTGCGGGTATCTACCCATTTAAGAGTTACTTTCGACGGATTTTTGGATGAATACAGATAGTAAATATTTAAATAAGTTCAAATATGGGTATTTAAATAGATATTTAAACGTGTTTAAAATGATACGAATAATAAAAATTTAAACGGATACCTATACAGGTGATTTAAAATTTGCGGGTACCCGTTCAGTTTTCATTCTATTAAGGGATGTATTAGATTAAGATTCTGCTAGATTTTAAAAGATTTTTGAAATCTTTGGGTTAGAGAATGGATTTGTGAATGACCTTTTTATTCATACATAACGCTCTAAAATCCAACAAAATCAATAATTTTATAGAATCCTTCCAAATCAATAATTTTTTCAATACCATCAAATTTGTATAGATTTTTAAAAATTTATAATTGAATACCATCAGATTTTTATAGATTTTATAAGATTTTAAATTGAATACCAAAAAATTTTAATAAACTCTAAAAAAATCCAGATTGAATACCATTAGAATTTTAAAATTTTTTAAAATCTAACAGACTCTTAATTGAATACACCCTTCTTAGAGTATATATAGTAGAGTTCGAATAATTTGTATAAGCTAAGAATTCTAATTCGTAAATTATTTATTAATTAGAGTTGTTTTAGGAGCCTAATTATTTTATCAAATACATTTTATTATTATATGTTAACAATAGTCTTCCATCAATTATTTGGTCATTATGTCAAAATGTAATATTCGTAGAATGTTTTTAGGAATTATTATATTTTATTTAATTATTATGTATATATTTTTTATTTTGGATTTTAAATGATCTGTAATGATGGCGCAAATTTTTTTTTTGCTGCTGCCGAGTCTGAGGCTTCAAGTTGATTTGGGAGAGCACTCAAGGAGTTACCTTATTTAATGAGGCGACTCTTCATATGGCTTGCCTAACCTATATAAGGGTCATTTCCTTATTCATTTGCTACATTTGCAAATCCCTGCTTTTCAGAGCTTCTCTCTCTAGAACACACTCTCTTGTAGGTCTTTCTTCTCTTTGTTGATTTATTTGGTTGAGGTTATGGGTTTCTTTAGCGATGAAGATGTCCAAATAGTGGATGAGTAGCTTGGCGAAGAGCATGTTGGGAAGGTAGACTTAAGAGTGGGCAAGGTGAAGCGAAGGAAGGAGAATGTTTGGATTGTCGATGTGCCTTCTGACATCGATGAGGGCGAGCTATTGGACATATATTACACTTGTAACATTTCGCTAGAATACAGGTTAGACCTTCTGATGATATGAGGGCGAACTCTCCTCTAGATGAGGATTCGATAATGATGTATGAAGAAAGCTTCCAATGTACGGTTCGACCCCCCTCTTTTCGCGCCTCTATAATCATTTTTTAATGGTTATTAGATTACCATAAGCGAGTTACACCCTAATGGCTTAAAGTTCCTCTGTGGTATAATTGCACTAGCTTAGGAGGACGGAAGCAATCTAACTGCCAGCATGGTTCGGGATCTATACCATTTTTCTATTTGCCCAACGAGGATCACTGTTATCTTCAAGCGAAGACCAACTACAACATTTTTTAAAAGAAGTTTAAAATTTCCTCCTTAAAAAATTGAAAATCTAAGTACTTCATTGTGAAGTTCCCTAGAAGGTTCGGTATTCCGAACACTCGGCCCACAGATCCCCATCGCTTTCTCCTAGACCCGCCCACTCCTTATGACTGAGGTGTTGCTCATTTAATAAGGGCTAGGGGGCTCAGTTGTGTGGATTTGAAGAAAGTGATAACTGAGTGGTATCCTATTCGTTTGCCTAGTGGACACATGAGACCCAACCCTTCGCTCATGGTATTTTTCATTCTTAGGTATTTCATTTAGGGTTGTTAAAACTAACATCTTTTAATTTTTCTTTCTTGTATTTGTGCAGACATGGCTCCCAAGAAAGGTAAGGGCTCAAAGTTAATAAGATCACCGATGTCATGAAGAAGAAGGCGGCTATTGAAGGTACAAAATGGGTGCCTCCGACAGAACCTGAGATTGTGCAGATGAATGCCAAACCATCTACGAAGCACCTATTCAACATAGACCTATCGAACCTTTTAGAAAACGAGCAAGGGAGGCGCCTACATCTGCATCAGCTCCTAACTCAGTTCCAGCTCCTCCTCCTCCTTATACTCAAGCTGCGGATCTTCAATCTTATTTTATGTCCAAATATGGGGCGAACTACAGTGTCCAAGATGATGGACCTAGCTTAGAGCTAGCTCGCGCCTACTTGTTTCCTGTTGATGCTCAATATTTTGAGCACATGGATGATCAGGCTACTAAGAACTTCCTAAATCAATGCCTATTCCAGGCGATAAATGCCAACAACCTCTAGTATGCTCGACTGATAAGGTTGAAATTCGCTCTAGCAGAAATGAAAATTAGGAACAACGAGATGGAGATGGCTTTGAAGGATGTTGGGAAATCCATGCAAGAGCAAGAAGCACAACGCAAAGTTGAGCTTGTAGCTCGGGATGCTGATATGGAGAAGTTAAAAGAGAACGGGTGGTCTCTTGAATAAAAATAAAGAGATGGAGATCTAAATAAAAGGGATAGAGAAGCGAGTGAAGGAGATGGAGGTTGAGGTTTAGGAACTCAGGGGACAGGAGGAGTCCCAACAGGAGGTTTTGGCTAAGGCTTGCTTAAGTCTTCGGTCTAACATATTGGCCAGACTTAACAAAAAGCAACCGGATGTTGACTAGGATTGGGTAAATGATGTTTACCTAAAAGAGGCTAATGAAGAAGAAGAAGAAGAGGATGGCGAAGGGGTGGAAGGTGAAGGTGCTCAATTGAGCTCTTCTAGGGATAGTTTGCCCACTCCATCGGAGAGGGATGTAAATACTTAGATGTTGTATATGTTGTTATTTCTAGTTTATTGTAGGAGTTTTGTAACTATGGATGTAAAACTAATTTTTACTTAATGAAATGAAGTAATTTATTAAAAGCGTTTCACTCCTTCTATGTTCTACTTACTTGGTTTCTTCGTTTATTAGTTTGTGTCTACTTTCTTTTCCTTGCTTGTATCCAAACTGTGTTACTGAAGCCATCCGGGCGATCTAAATGCCTTTAAAACTTTATTTGACATATACTTAAGGATTGGGTCATGTAGGTTATGTGGCAAACTTTATGCATCTGAACTGTGGACTTAGTAATTTTGGGATGTTTCACTTATTTGTAGAATTGCTTGTGTTCAAGTTATGGACGAAAAAGCTGGGCCGCTTAGGCCACTTGGCGAACTGAATATGTTCGGAGAAAGCTGGGTCGCTTAAGCCACTTGGCAGACTGAGTATGTCCGAACTATATATGGAGAAAGCTGGGCCGCTTAGGCCACTTGGCAAATTGAATATGTCCAAATTATGGACGGAGAAAGCTGGGCCGCTCAGGCCACTTGGCGAATCTTTGAGTTGCACATGAAGTAACAGTTTCTAAGTAAGATCCTTCAGAAAAAAAATTAATGTATCATGTCCCATTTTTTGTCTTTGGAGGGCATGATACATTAAATGAAAAAATCTGAGGTCTTATTATTATTCATTAAAAAATACTTCTGATTTACAATCATATTTATTTAAATCATTATCTCTATAGATTTTAATGAATATATTTGGAACAATGCATTATGCATAAAATTCATTTCTTTAGGTAGTAATCTTTACTCTTTCAGAGTCTTTAAATATTGTTCTACTACTAAAGCCAAATTTGCTTTTTAATATTTTGGTGTACAAGTACATAACCAATATCCATAAATGCCACATTTATTTGTACCACTTCTGGTGGTATGATTTGTTTTTAATAACTCATGTGGTTATCATAATTGCTAAAATTATTATTTCAACTATGATTTCATTAATATTTTCAATGATAAGTATATCTTTTTCATTGTTCATGTTCACGTCCAAAATCATATATTATTGCATTCACTTCAGGAAATGCATCAAATCTAGTTGGGTTGACTTCACTACTTCCATAAAGTTTAACATATCATAAAATGAAGAGATACAATATGCTTTCTTGAGGTTGTCAACATTCTAAGTCCTTGGCAATTTGGCCCCTTCAATCTTCCTCAGCTTGTACGTGCTCAGACCTAGTTGCTTCAATACTTCATAGGGGCCTTCCCAATTTTGTCCTAACTTTCCTATACTTATCGAACCTTTAGTGATTTCTGCTTTTCGCTAGACCTTATTACCTTCCTTAAATTGCTTTAGCTTGGACTTGCCTATTGAAGTTCCTCCTTACCCTTCGCTTGTATACTTCGGCTTGGACTGCAGTGTCTTCTCTAAGCTTTTTTTGCTAGATTTAAGCTAATTTTCTAGCTTTCGTTGCTTCCGAGCTCATCATATTCTCTTGTTCTCCTATTAGGTAGCCCTATCTCTATTGGAATCATTGCTTCAGTTTCATATACCAAGGAGAAGGGCGTATGTCTCGTTACTTGATGAGGTATTATCCTATAAGCCCATAATGTACTATTTAGCTTGTTTGCCCAGTTAGCCTCTTCTTCAATCCCTACAGGATGGTTTTATTAGTAACTTCGATACGGCCATTGGTCTGTGGATGGGCTACTGAAGTGAAGTATAGGCTAATGTGCCATTCTTTGCAAAAGGACCTGAAGGCTCCTGAATCAAATTGCTTTATGTGATCAGTGACTATTCTATAAGGTATTCCATACCAGAATATCACATTGTTTTTGAAAAAGCTGATAATCTGAGCTGAGCTAATAGTATTAAGAGCTTTAGCTTCTACGCATTTGGAGAAATGATCAATTGCAACTACTATGAACTTCCTATGTGCTCTGGTAGTGGTGCAAGGTTTTAGGATATCTATCCCCCATTAGGAAAATTGCTAGGATGAACCTAAGGGCTATAATTCTGTAGAAGGTTTTCTGGGCACCCGATCAAATTTTTAGCATCTTCTACAGTGGCGAACGTTATGGCAAATGTCTTTCTTCATCATTGCCAATAGTACCCCGACAGTAAGATTTTTCTAAGGATTTTACTTGAGTCTTCATGTGCCCCACAAACTCCTTCATGAAAATCTCTTATAATATAATCGTCATCTTCTTTTGTTACAATTTTGTCCAAGGATGCAGTTTTGATCTTTTGCACAATTCTCCATTATCTAATGCATAGTTCACCGCTCTTCTACAGAGTTTGATTGCTTCATGCTTGTCATTTGTTCGAACATCATTTTATAAAAATTCAATGATGGGGCTCATTCAACTATTTTCAGCCTGGGTCACAAAGATCTCCTTTTTCTCAAAGCTCGAGCAAGCTTGGTGTTTGTTCATGACTCCTCTTGACAACTCCTCTCCTCGTGAGGCAGCTTTAGCTATGACATCTGTTTCTTTGTTCTTTGACCATTCTACTTGAACCATCTTCCAAGTACATCCTCCTTCTTCTAACATGTGTAGGAGGGACAAAGCTAGGGTATGGTATTTGACCAGGTTCGGCTCCTTGGTAGTGAATGTCCCTGTAATTTGACTGATAACCAACTGTGAGTTTAGGAAAATATAGAGAACTGGAGTTTGTACCTCAAGGGCCAACTAAAGTCCCGTTATTGAGCCTTTGTATTCTACACCATTATTTGTTATGGAAAAATCCAAGCGTATTGCGTACTGTACTTTTACCTTCCCTGGCCCCACTCCCATTGTTGCTCCTAAACTTCCTAAGGACCCATTTGTGTGAAGTTGCTAAATGTCACAATTAAGGTTCAGTAATCTAACTTATGGATTGCTCATCCCGACTTCACAAAATAATTCAGCTACAAAATCAACAAGTACTTATGCTTTCATTCTAATGCGGGGTTCATATCTTATGTCAAATTCATCCAATTTAATTGACCATTCTACTAACCTTCTAGAGGTCTCTGCGCAATGTAAGACTTTCTTCAAGGGGTGGTTAGCTCAGATGATCACAGTGTGGGATTGGAAGTAGTGGCGCAGGCGGTTCGTTGATGTCAAGACAGCGAATGCCAGTTTTTCAACACATGAGTATCATAGCTTAGCTCCTTTGAGGACTTTACTCATATAGTAAATAGGATATTGTTCGCCTCCTTCTTCTCTGAGCAAAACAGAGGCGATAGAGCTTTCGATAGTAGCTAGGTACAAGTATAGAGGCTCATCCTTCTTGGGTTTGCTTAAGAGGGGGGCATAAGACAAGAAGTCTTTAATCTGTTGGAAAGTGAGCTGACATTTTTCATCCCACCTAAAACCTTTTAGCTACCTCAAGTTTTAATAAAAGGGCATGCATCTTTTAGCTAAGCAGAAGGTAAATCGTCCCAGGGCAGTAATTTGACCATTCAGTTGTTGTACCTCATGGATGTTCGTGGGTGCCTGCATCTCCTAAATTGCCTTTTATCTTTTTAGGGTTTGCCTTTATCCCTCTTTATAATATCATAAAGCCTAGGGATTTCCCAGCTTTAAACCCGAACATGCACTTTTCTGGGTTAAGCTTCATGCTGAACCTGTTCAGGATCTCAAATGCTTCTTATAAGTCCTTGGGATGGTCAATAGCTCGAATATTCTTCATTATCATGTCATCCACATAAACCTTTACAGTTCGTTTGATCTGATCCTTGAACATGCTATTAATTGGCCTTTGATACGTTGCCCTTATGTTTTTTAATTTGAAAGGTATAACTTGATAGCAATAAATGCCTCAATTGACAAACTAAGCAAGGGTGAGGCAAAAGCCAATGCAAACCATTCAAATTAGATTCGAACCCTTCAAAATACAAAAAATATCTTTAAAAATCTAAGTTGAAATGAATCAGAACAAACCCTCTATTGCCAATCAAAGAGGAGAGAGAAAACACTTTCTCCTTCTCCTTTCTTTCTCTCTGATCGATGATAGCCCCTCCCCATTTCTTCTCTTCATTTTCCAACCTTCGACCATCAATTTAGACAATTGAATTCTCAAACCTTAAGAGCTTGATTAGAGGAACTCATCCATGGCCTCGATTTTTATGAAAGGAGCCTGAATTGAGAGAAAGCGTGATTGGAACTCTTGGGCACCTTATGAATTCCTTTTTCGATGATTAGTACAGCATCTGGCGACTTTAGGGTTCTAGTGAGTCTCGATTGACTCCTCTTCTATCCTTTCCTTTAGTAGCTTCGATGTCCCTTTTCATGGACTAAATCAAAAGATCCCAAAAAGGGTTGGTTGATCGGTACACATTTACGCTAAATTGAGCCCATATCTATGACTTAGAACTTAAAATAAACGATATATAGCTTGCAAATATTAGGTAAAATTAAATTTTTCAATGGCAAGACTGAGAGGCAAAATACTCCTCTTTCCCCTTAGATTCTAAAAATGTAATTTGTGTCGTAATCCAATTCCAATTGATCTCGGTGTAATAATTGATGCAAAATTTAGAAAATGGCTTTTACGCCGAAACTTGTAAAAGAAATTAAGAGACAGGAAGCTTAGCTACCTTAGAAGAGCTTAACTGTTGGTAAATGTTTAATTGTTGCTAAGCTTGGTTTAGAAATTTTCCAAAATTATAAGTTTTTAAATTTAGAAAAATGTAAAATAATGGAATTGATAGGATATGCTTATTTGTTTGTACGATATATGATTTTTTGAATTGTATTAATGTTGTTATTAATAAATTGTATCTTGCGGCGGATGGATTAGATTGATGTGATTTGTTCGAAGGGAGCCGTGTGAAATTGATGAATAAACATATGATTTTGACGCTTTTGAATAGGTAGACCATCTTATTTTTAGGTGAGGTTCTATTCAAATAGAAATAATAGTTTTTAATAAATAAATCATTGAGTTAATGACTAAAATCTTATTTTCTTAAACTTAGAAAGATCCCCACTTAAACATTTTTTTTTCTCTTCTTATGTCATATATAGATTGTCCAGAACCGTTGGCTGATAACAAGGGACTTCCCCTACACCAAGACCAGAGCTGCTCCTTTGTCTATGAGTGATTTATTTCAATGCGAACCTGAGCTCACGCATTAGCATCATTTGCCTACAATACTATTGCATTATGGACTATATGTAGCATTACTTGGATAATTTGTATGCACATAGTTAGAGAATGCATATTGTTGGATTTGAACTGTGGGTGATTGGATGTCTTGGGACAAAGTGGAACCACTGTAATAAAATGGCCATGGATAGGTCACTGGGGTTGGTTGTTCTCTTGCAAGTGGCGGGAGTTAAAGTCCTTGTTAGGTCATGGGGCTAATGATGATATTGGTATTATCGTGCTTCTTGTTGACTAGGATTATCCAATGTTATGAATGACTATTATGAATTGTGATTCACATATGATTTTGAGCATTATGAAACATAAAACAATATGAAACTAGGTATATATTGATTTATTTCATTCATTGAGTCATTCATTAAGTTGGCCCTCACTCTAGCCATATAAATTTTCATGTATGAGTGGAGTTGTTTGGCCTCTCCTTCTGCTACTGTGACTTCTACTTTGAATGCTAGTTATCTTTCATGTACTAAATTACTTAGAGTTGTCACTCATTCTACCTGAATTATATGTAACAGTCCGTTTATTTAGTGTCTTTTTCAGTGTTGATAATAATGATTTATCGGTCTGTGAATAGTACCATAAGTCCGAGACTTGGTATTATTTCGGTCCAGAAAAATTAGTACGTGTGTCTAATATTTTATTTAATATTTTTGGAGCATGTTTGCATGATTTAGGTGGGTAGAAAATATTTCATGAATATTTTTGGAGAATTAAGGTATTTAATGAATAATGATTTTTAGTGTAGTATGTTAAGGAATAATTGAGGAATTATTTTTATGGAGTTAATTTAATTAATTTGTGGAGTTAAATAATATTTGAAAGAGAATTATTTGAGGAATATTTAGAGCCATTGGATGAAAATATCTTGACTTGATCTTGGCCCTTCATTTGGCATAAAATGAAGAAGCCGAGTTTGACTTTGCCACTTCATTTTACTACTCATCAACACTTTCTCTTTCTTCTTCATCCTCTTCCACTCCACTTCTTCTTCTTCTTCTTCTTCCTCCATTTTCTCTCATTTCTCTACTTCAAAATCTCACCTAAATCACCTAATTAAGCCTTGGATTAATAATCAAACCTTAAGAACTAAGCAAAAGGAGTTGGAATTTGGAGTTTCTAAGCTTGGAACTTGAAGTTGTCATTGAAGCAAGTAAGTTGTAAATTTTGAGTTTTGTGAATTAGTGAGTAGAATTCAAGGATTAGGCATGTAATTGATGCATTAAATCATGCTCCATTCATTTCTTTGGTTAATTTTGATTTTTATGTGTATTTCTTCTACCTTGAAGAAGTTGGAGAACCATCCTGCAAAGACAAGGAGAAGGCTAAGGAGTAGAGGTTCTAAGCTTCTTAAAGCTTCATTTAAAGGTTAGTGCAATAATATTCTCTTTCCCCTTTTATTTCTTTAAGTTTTCAATTTTTAGGTTTTTGAATGAATTTTGGGAATTTTGTATGTTTTGGTTAAATTGATGAATTCTGATGTTAGAGGTGTTCTTAGGTGGGATTAGAAGTCATTTTTGGACCCTTTTATAATTTCCATTTGTTTCTAACTTCTTCATGAAAGTTGTAGCTCTGTTTCTCAGCTTTCTAAAATATCCTCTTATGTTCAATTCCAATATTTGTAACTAAACTTATGATTTAAATACCAAAACTGGTTCTATTATGGTGTCTCACTTGTATATCCAAATTGATTGTCCCTTTTGGCCACTAAAATGGCAAGATAATATCTTTTGTTCTTCGTAAAAGTTGTATTTCTACTTCTTATCTTTCTAAATCATCCTCTTCTGTCCAATTTGAATGCTTATAGCTCAATTTATGATTTTATTACCAAAACTGATTCTGTCATGGCAGCCCACTAGTATGTCCAAATTGTTGCTGATCTTTGACCCCTAAAATGATAAAATTAGGTTTTGAGCCCTTCATGAAATTTGTTTCTATATATCTTAACAAATCACTAGATATGGATTTATCAAAATTGAGTGCTCGGATAAGTAGGAATTATAAATATGGAGTTGGATGTGTTAAATGAGGACTAGGCTATTGGTCTATGTTCTTAGCTTATTTTTAGTATCTTAGAGGTTGATTTGGACTATGGTCACTTCATTATATTTGTATAATTTTGTCTTAGATTTCTAAAGAATTAAATTTTACTCAATTTGGAGACCTATAACTTCAGTTATACCCTGAAAACCCAGCAAAGGTCAAGTTTATGAAAATGCTAGAAATTTCTTGATTTAAGTACTTTTATACTATATTAAGTATATATATATTTTGAATATGTCCATTTGAATTTATTAAGTATGAATAAAAAGAGAATCTGGTAATTTTTGTAAGTTGTAAGTTTATGAAATTTTGTGAGAAATATGTTAAGTTATGAGATATTTTGCAAAGGATTTATGTATAAGTAATAAGGTTATTTATAAAAGAATTTTTTTGATTTGGGCTCTACTATGCATGGTTGAAATATGATAAGATGAGATTTACTTTGTAAGATAAGCATGCTCGGCTTTAATGCCTCTCTGTTATGAGATAAGCTGTGATCATATGCTAAGGTTATCAGCCCTCTCTGGATAAGCGGACACACTTATTATACTCTGGTGGTGCTTCCATAGGCCATATCTCTATCTCTAGTGGTGCTTTCATAGGCCACATCTCTGTCTTTAGTATCTCTGAAATCAATTTTGATTATATTTCTCTCAGTATACGTATGAGCCCTTAACTAAGAATAAATCATGTTTGATTACAAGAGAAATGGAAATATAATGGTATTTATAGAAAATTCCTTATATTTGACAAACTATGATTTTATATTTACGAATGAATTTAATTATGATTTTCAAAATATATTTATTGATTTGTATACTTTTGATATTTTATATTTGATTTAAGAAATTTTAAGTTGTGTAATGAATTTGTTGCTTAGGCAATCTCTTTTATTTATTTATTAAGTTGTTTAGCACCGCTGAGTCTTCCACTTAGCGCGTTGATTTTCATCATGCGCAGGTTGTGAACGGTGGGTGCTACTTGAAGACCCAAGGCGAAGCATCAGAGAGGAAATTTTATTTTTGGGTAGAACATGTATTA
>CANUEX010007960.1:0-12978 GCA_948099535.1 Jatropha multifida
ACGGTTATTCAATAAATTTTCGGGCATACCAGAAATGATTTTCGATCCCCATAATATTACGTGGCGTAATATTATTGGCTAATAATTTACAATTTAAATTTAAATGAGAATGTTTCGAAATAAAAATTTCAGGGTATTATAATCGTCTTCTCCAAAATCATTTTTTCTTTGTTATAACCTCGCAACTGCCGATAGTGAAACGCATACAATGGTCAGCGCCAACGTTGACTATCCCACGCTCTCAAAACAGATGCGATGTAGTCAAAAGACTATAAGCTTCTCATCTCTTGATTGAATGGCAACAGTCTCGTTGAAAAATCGCAAGTTATATATATATATATATATATATATATATTTAAAATCGAAAACCAACAACTACTACTAACCAGAACTTGCCCCGACTGTTAGGCTCTCACAAGGAGGCGGTGCACGTCAAGACAGGTCTGATGTAAGCCTAGACGTCTACGACTCACGGAGTTTGGCGGTCTGGCCACAATAATGACAGACTGTATTTTCAGTTTTGCAACTGTTTCAAAGTTTTTTAAATTTTTTATTTGATTAGGTCATTCTTTAATTAAAATCAATCCATAAAAAATTCAAAAAAATAATCAAATTAATTTTGAAAAATTTGCTAAAACATTAATATTAATTTTTGTCAAAACATTAAATTCACAACACATGAATTAATTTAAAAACTAATACAATAATTAATATATTATTTTACATCTTAAGGGGTAGGGATGAAAGTGATACGAGTATTTTAAAATATATGCTCTACTCCAATATATTTAAAAAGAATATAGATAGTTATAAATGAGTTTGGAATAAATATGAATAGCAATATTACTATACGTAATGGATATGAATAGTAAAATCACTATCCATAATAGATACTGGTAGGATGTGAGTATAAATCTTTGGATACCCACTATTTTTTAACCACTATATTAAATGGATTTGGTAGTGGATATCCTATACATTATTAGTAAAAATATATTTTAAATAAATTTGAATTTGGATAGTTTAAAATTCACGGATACCTTATCTAATTTTAGATAAATATGGATAGTAAAAATTTAAAGCGATTCAAATATGGATACTTAGATGGGTTTAGGATGGAAACAAGAATTAAAATTTTAAATGAATCCCCATATAAGTAGTTTTCAAACTAAAGCCTATTGGATTAAGACTCTCTTAAATTTTAAATTTTTTTTTAAATCTTTGGGTTAGACGATGAATTTGCAAATAACTCTTATATTCATACCTATCACTTTAAAATTCAATAAAATTAATAATTTAATTAAACCATTCCAAATGAAGAATTCTTTAAATATCATTAAATTTGTATGGACTTTTAAAAATCATAATTAAATACTATTAGATTTTTATAAATTTTATAAAAGTTTAAATTACTAAAAAATTTTAATAGACTCAAAAAAATCTAAATTGAATATTATTCGAACTTTAAAATCTTTCAAAATTTAATAGCGTTTTAGTCCAATACATACCTCTTAAAGGAACTAATGATGAAAATGTGTTCTAGTGGATCTTTTGGCAACTGCCTGTGAAACTTATTGAAGAAGCAAGGGAACAACGTAGAATACAAGTCAAAGTGTCCAACGAATTCAAACCAAAAAATTTTAACTTCAACTTCAAACAATCAATTTAATTTTCAAACCGTTGTCTATTTTCTTTTTCAAGAACTATTTATTTACTTCCTCTGCAAATATAATTTTATTTCAACATAATCAATCTAATTTTATTTGTATAAATTTCTCTAATCAATTTATTTTAATTGCACTCTAGTAAAGTGTATGTCCGTAGATCTAACCCATAGTCTAAAAGTCAGATCACTAGCATTTTTTTTTAGTTGGTGTAATATATTATTTGGTATATCTGCAATTCTCAATTCAAGCTCTCAACTAATTTAATGTTTTGTTTTGTTGTTGGTTGATAAAGGAGGAGAGAATGTAATTTTTGAATTTTAAATTTCCATACTCTTTCCTTCTAATCTAAATTTTGAATTTCAAACTTGAGGGTAAAATAGATAATTCCTATTCAATGCCCACATAAGCCAAATATTTTTTTCATTAAAAATATTTTAAACTATTTCAAAAATTAAACTATTATGTTTGAGCTGTGAGGCGTAGAACGATTCGTTTCAAGTATGGAGTATTTTTTTAAAATTAAAAGTGAGCCACAATAGAATTTAAATTAAATAATGAATATATGAAACCAACGAGGACAATAGCTATAATTGGTTCTTTAATAGAGGAGTAAAAAAAATGTAATTTACTAACTAATGGAAATTTGATTTGAGATAGAAACTAGAAAAGAGCAAAATTCAAAGAATAAAAATGTCCACAATAGTAATGTAGCAATCAAAGAATAAAATTGTCATATCCTACAGGAAGGGGACAGGATATTTCCATCAGTGTTCGGATGGTTAATGCACCTTATAAAGATATTTTAAATCGAGATGTCAACACTTAAACTGGTGGCTTAAATCGAAAAGGGTAATGACTAATACATGTAGTAGCCCCTTTTCTTCTGTTTAAAAGACAAAATAAAGAGTAAAATTAGAATGGAGGTAAGAGAAAATTAAGAGAAAATTAAGAGAAATGAAAGTGATAAAGCGGAGCCATTATGGAAAAAGAAAAGGCCAAAGAAAATGGAGGGAGGAGTTACTGAAGCATGAAATTGTCTCAGCTGTCCGATCAACCATTGACCACTAATTACACCTTTCCCCTTTCAATTTTTATGGTTTAATATGCCTTCATCACCATTCCTTCACCTATTCTAAATGGGTTGCATTTCCTTCTTTGTTTAAGCGATTACATTTCCCACTTTTGGATAGGAGTGTCAAAATGAGTTGGTGTGTCGGGTTCGATATGAACCGCTTAACAAGTAACATGATTGAAGTCAATATGAACACAACCTATTCTAATAATTGTGTCAATTATTTAAATACAAACACAATATAAAAATTAAACAAGTGACACAAATACGGCACTTGTAATCCATTTAATTAAATGAGTTATATATGAATAAAAAAAATCAATCAAATTTAATTGAATGGATTGTATAAGGGTCAGAAACATGACATATATAAAACATATTACTCGCATAATCTGCTTAATATATTTTTATCCTTCAATAAACAGATTAAATGGGTTAATCAAGTCAACTAGTAAAATGATCCATTTAAACTCGTGGTATATACGAGCGTCTATTTATGACATAAACCGTTTAAACTTAACCTATTCTATTTAATTTTCGAATTAGGAGAATCGTATTTCCATATTATAATCTGTTTTGATACTTTTACTCTAGAGATTATATCCACTTGTTTATTCTTTTGATAATTGAATACACCTCTCCGTATTTCAATTGTAACGTCTCGTTTTTCCTATTTAACCCAGCTTCTTTCCATTTGACAATACAATCCCGTTCAATTATTGCATGGTCACCCGTGTTGGCTTAGAAGCTAAATTTTAAAATTAGCTCCAATTTTTGCAGATGGTGGCTGTAGTTTAGTGGTAAGAATTCCACGTTGTGGCCGTGGAGACCTGGGCTCGAATCCCAGCAGCCACATCTTATATCGTTCTGTGAAATTATTTTAGCAATTTTGACTTTTCGCGTCACTGCATCAGCTAAACGACATCGTCGCAGTTACTCGCTCTTTCTCTCCCGATCTCCTCATGGCTTAAGTGCAGGTTCGACCAGTCTTGCCTCTTAGAACCCTTCTCGAGCTCAGTTCAGCTGTTTCACGTGATCGGAGATAAGAAATTTAGTGATCTTCTTCCATTTTGCGCGGCGAGCCACCGTAAGCTTCTCAATCTACTCTCTTTTCTCTCTCAAAATTTTTAAGAATCAAACAAAGCTAGGTCTTCTAGATCCTCGATTTCATTTGCTATTTCTCGATGTCCTCAATTAGAGATTTTATAATTGTTTGCGATCCTTGTTTGAATCTTTAAAATTGATTATCTTTGATTATAATAATTTCAATTATGGCACGATTAACTAATCATTGAAAACTGGCTTATGGTGTTATTGATTTATATCTATATACATATACAACTCAATTGTTGGTCTAAAAAATTGGCTTATGAACTTATTTGGATTTTTTTATTTCTCCCTTGTTTGTTATGTAAATGATAGGATATGTTTTTTTTGTTTTTTGATTTGTATAAAATTGAATTCATCAGAGTGGATTTGTCATTTTTATGTAGATAAACATGGAAATGAAATTGAATTCCACAAAATTTTCCCTTTTACTATTATAGAGATTTGATAGCCTATTATTGGGAACAAAGTTGTTAGTGTGACTACCATTCAAATGAAATGAATCGAAAAGTCTGTTTTTTAATGTTCTTGTGAAAATCTTTTGGAAAAAAATAAAAATAAAAATAAAAAGAGCCTGAATTTCTTGTGCCTGTTAATTAAGCTTTCAATTGATTAACCTTGCTTCGAAATATTTCATGTATCCCTTCATATTCTCGAGTTCCTTAGGATATATGAATTTGTAAATCAGTTGCAATCTGTCTATTTGTCTGCTGTTGTAGAATTGTAGTTAACCAACTATTTGGAGCCAATGATGCTAGTTATATTGATATGATTTTTTTTTTTAGCTTTATTAAATGTATGATATTTTGAGCATGACACTGATAGTTATGTTGTTGTTTTTGGATTTTACAGATGTTTGATGATCAGGACCTGGGTTTCTTTGCCAATTTTCTTGGCATCTTTATTTTTGTACTGGTAATAGCGTATCATTATGTGATGGCTGATCCTAAATATGAATGAAACTAAGGTTTCTTCCCTTTTTGTTATGATTATGGTAGGTAGACATTCTATGTGTTAGTTATGTGGACTAAGATGTTTCATCAAAGGATATAACTTGATTATGTTAAAACAGCTGGTTGCACCTATGGATGTAATATTTTTGCTGCTATTTTCATAAGTTTCTTATTCACTCCTTATAAAGTCTTTACATCTACAAGCTCAGATTGTATACTACTCTCCGAAATTGTGTGAAACTACATCGATGAGATGCTGGTCCACTTGTATCTTATTGGTAATGGACTTGGTGCTGGTGGCAATGCCCATTTGGTGTTGCAGGCAATTCTAAACATGTTTGCTGGAAATGCTAGATAATGTTCCCGGGTATAATTTTAAGGATTTCTTATGTGATGAGAATATATCTTGGGTTGTATGGGCAATCTATGAACACTGGTAAGGAACTTTGAACTTTCATCCTTTTTTTTTCGTTTAAACAAAAAGAAAAAAGAAAACAACATTGTATATGATTTTCATTGACAGACCCATATTTATGATATTACATGGTGGTAGGGGTATTCTGTTTTGCATGCAGAACCTTGATTTTAATGTAAATTTCATGCAAGTTAATGTGCCTTGTGGGATTCTCCCATGCAATTAATTTGTCTATTTCTTTCTCAATCTCTATCGTCTCTCTGAGCAAATTCTTGATGCAGAACCCTAGGCCATTTAAGCAAAGTATTATCCAACTTTTAAGCGCCTGCTCACCTTTGGAGGCATTGACCATTTTAGCTATTTCCCTTGAATTTTCGAGAAAAGAATTAACAATCTCTGTTACTGCTAACTCCTCTAGACCCTGATTTGTAGACGTTTTTTCTTTTTGTTGATTTTCCAAATTCAATGTCATGAGTCATGCTTTTCTTCTGCCACTCATTTTCAAGTGCAGCCATAGACTTGATTGAGATCAACCCTTCAAGGCATCTCAGTGAAGCGCAAATCTTTTGCTGAAAATGATCTAGATCATCTTCAACTTGTTCTTCTAGCTCCTCCCAATCTAGTCCTAACTTTTCTTATACTTCTGAGAAAATGTCTGTGTTATTGGCTGCAAATAGCAAGAGGTCTTGCATCTTTCTTAAAGATCTTAAGACTTCATCATAGCAAACATTATGAAAATGCAAGAACCAAAAATTAGGCTCTAATGCAGCTTCAACAATGAATTTCTCCATTTGGTTGATATGAGATTTCAGAGTCTTCTGCTTTTCTCTTAAATCTAGAGGAATTGATGAGAAAATGCTCCTTTTATCAGATAAAAGAGCAATATCATAAAAGCAATCTCTGATTGCCCTCA
The DNA here is from genome assembly GCA_948099535.1 of Jatropha multifida. NCBI lineage: Eukaryota > Viridiplantae > Streptophyta > Magnoliopsida > Malpighiales > Euphorbiaceae > Jatropha > Jatropha multifida. Next base: position 6,128 of record CANUEX010007960.1, read on the forward strand.
GACTACAAACAAGTTCAGTTTTTGCGAGAGTTGCTGCTCTTGCTGGTTGCGGTAGGATCTCTATTGTAACGAAGCATATTAATCCAATGCAAGCCTCCGTGATTCTTGCAATTGCAAACTGGCTGGGAGAGCTGTAATTTTTCCTATCCAAAATTAACAGTGCTCATATGACAGCTGAAGTCCCTCCGGCTTGTCCATACGTTCTGCTATGCCTGAGAAAACTGGTGAAGATGATCCAAGGGGTAAGAAGTAAGAACCTCAAGTCCAAAGATCTTCTGAAAATGCACGAACACAGTATTCCGTGGAACGATCCCATTGCAGTCCCTTGAGCACGAGCATTTGCAAGTGTAAATGTGGGTTGCCTTCCTTCAGCAAAAGTAATGGCAATAGTTAGTTCTGACCAGTATGCATTTTCTTTATCAAATATCAGTCCAAATAGAACAGCAAAACCCAGAGAAAGTGAACACTTGATTGCAAACATCCATCTTCCCTTGCTTTAATATCATACCAGTGCCTTTCCAAATTCTTTGGAGGATACCCTTAATTACTTGATCTTTTACATTATTAATTTCCATTTTCTGTTTCTTCCTTACTGTAAATTCTGGACTTTGACTGATAGGTGAGCCCTATTGCAGAAGTTCCATACAGTATAAGAAGAAGAATCAGGCAATTCCTCATGGCTCGCGGCAATAGTCGTGCGTCTCCAAAGAGGATTGTCTGAAAATTTCCCTGTTGTCTCTGGCGCTATTGTTGGATCAAAAGGTGCAAAACACTTTGCTTGCTCTAATTTTAAACCTGTTTCAGCTTTTATTGGTATTTCTAATTGCTGCAAAACTTGAACTGGGTCAATGCAATCAGGCTTCGAGAAGTTGATCTGTGGCTTTTCCCAGATCATAGCTTCCTGTTTGTGAAAATGCAGCTTTGAATTAGAGAACTGAAACTGTGAGAAAGCTTTATATCTAGGAAAATACAGAAATGTGGGTATGACTGACCTGAGCATTTTTTATGGTTTGGAGGTGTTTGATTCCTGTTTCTGACTAGAGTTCTGCCTGTGAAATGAAATGTCTCGCAGTTTGGTTGTCTTGGTTATTGAAGGCCTCCATGATGAGGGTTAATCTCTTTGAAGCATTCTCCACGTATAATCTGCATGTTTTCTTCACCTGCATACATATACATATATTCATGTGTTAAGGCTTGCACGATTTTCTTCTTATTTTCTCGTTCAGTTTGCGTATAAGGAAAAGGCAAACTGTTCAGTTAAAAAATTATGTAAAAAATGAAAAAAATAAATATAAATAGAGAAAAAAACACACACTAGATATAGAGTAAATACATTTGAATTAAAACTTCTGAAAGCTCCCAAATGAAATTTTGATTCATTTATTATAGTTAAACTAGTATATTCTTTCTATTATTTTTTTTTAACTTGAAAATTTTTTAAAAATTATCAAATACACTTGACTGTTATGTAAATAACATGCCTTCTATTCATCAATCCATGTACATGAATGCAAAAGAGACTGCACATATATAAATACTGGATCTATTAAACAATTTCTCTAAATTGTAGAGCATATTTGGTGTATGGATCTTAATTAGGAGTTGATAGTTAATAAAAATCTCAATCAAGTTCATTTTGAGATTTGCATCAGCTATTAATTTATTTATATTCATATTATAGTTGAAATATATTAACTTTATTAAAAGAATTATTGATAATCTCTTTTTTTTTCAAAATAAAAATTTTATATGATTATTTTATTTATAATTATTTAAAAATAAAAGTAGTTATTAAATAATTTAATTAATATATTGTTTATGTGATGTATTAAAACAGAAAAAATGATATATTCACTTTAAAAATAAAAAATATATGATACACGATAATATATGAAAATAATTGCCTCATGCATTAATTCACTTGTATGCTTTACATAAAAAATCTTATAGCACTTCCAATTTTTACTTTAACCTATTTAACACTTATTTATAAAATTAAATTTGTAAAAGTTATTTTATTGAATATTCAAACTTTTAAAAATTAGATCAATTAAAATTTTCAAAAAAAATCAATCAAATATTTATTAGAAGTTGAAAAATGTGAAATTATTGTTTCAAAGATTATACTAATCGCACCTTAAGATCAATCATTAAGATGTGTGCAACGTAAATTAAGATCAGTGATTATATTAAGCAGTGGAACTCAAGTTTTTATTTTGCTGGAAGTTTAAGTAAATAAAATTCCTCATTTAAATAATTCATCGTCTCTCTTTTATCATTTATTATATTTTTATTGAAATTTAGAATCAATTAATTCTTTTTAAAAAGCAAGTTATGAAAGAATCCACAAAATATCACTTCATTAATCTTAGAAAAATTTTAACTTTCTTTGTATAAATATAACAACGGAAGTATAAATTTAGTCATGTTAAACTTTAATATGAGTTATATAAATTCACCATATTAAATATAAATTATCAAATAATAAAATATTTTTGGATATTTAATGACAAAATGACACTTTTAGACATAAATGTCTAAAGACTAAATAGTTTAGTGAAATTAAACTTAAAAATAATCAATGATTTTACCAAATAATAGAAACAAATTGATAGACTAAAAATCTGATCGGTATTTACAGAGCAGTAATCTTGACTAAGTCAGAGAGCCTAGCAATAAGAATTACACTAAAATCCAAACAAAGAAATACCCGAACAATGATATATCCGAATAATGATTAAATCTTGTAACGCCCAATAAATGTTTGGTCAAAAGGGACCATTAAAAATCATTTAAGGGCTCAAAATATGATCTGATATTTATGATTAGATTTTATCTCTGAAAGTTATAATTAAAATTGTACTATATAAAGGAAATGTAAACAAAGGACAGAATATATCCATTATTCAATATAAAAAAGCATATTTTTAAAAATAAACTTATCACGAATTAATAAGTTTAGTCAAATCTCAGAGACTAAATAGAAAACCGCTATATTGATTATTCCAGATGGATAAGTATTTTTTATTTTTCTACTAATGTTATTGAACATGTGGATATCAATATTATCTTTCTTTTGATTTTCTCTCAAGTATCTTACTCTTACTCTCTTTAGATGTAAATTAATTTCATTCCGAATTTGTGATTGCTCCTTTCATAAAAGTGTTTTTTTTTATAAATCTATCTCTTAGGTGCTATTTGGAACAAATAAATTATAATTATAAAATTTATTTATAAATTCATTTGTAAATGAATTTGTCAAGATTAGTATGCTGCAATTTAAAATAAGTAATTCAATTGAATTCTATAAAATTATGTTTAGAACAATTTTTAAATAAAAATTTATTTGTCTTTATTAACTAAAATGACCTTATATAATAATTTAATAAAAATACTAATATAAATAAATCGCTCATATTCTACCATAATTAATTAATTAATTAAATTTTAAAATTTTAACTTTTAAGTAATTGCAAATGTTTAAATTTTTATTTTTATTAATAGATTAATTAAAATATATTCAAAATTAAAAATTCATTTGAATTCAATATATAATCATAGTCATATACAATAGTAACTTCATATTCTTAAAAAAAACACTAGAAAAATAAATGGGAGCAACTTAGTCGATAATATTTGAGGTGAGAAGACAATTTAGTCAATATAAATATTAATGGGTTAATATGTAGAATTTATTTATAAATTCCAACAACTTTAATAGGATTTGAATTAAATTAATCAAATTCCATGAAATTCAATTCATTGAATTTAAATTTATATTTTTTTTCATTCCAAACATAAAATTTTGATATAAAATTCATTTATTCCAAACGGACTCTTAAACTTACAAACATAGTCTCTTGCAATAATTTATATACCTATATCCCTACTTTAGATATTTTATTCATTAATTGTTATTGTTCCTGAAAATGGTAAAAATTTGAAGAGTAGAAAGAAATGAGCAGCATCACCAAGGGGAAATATTCTCTAGCATTATTGCCAACAAACACAACTATCAACCATGTTTTTGAGTACAAAAATACTCTTCTCTATAGCACTATGTAATAAGATAATTATAACATTTTGCTCAGAATATCCTGAAGCTCTCTTTTTGTTTAGACTGTAGTATTTATTCGTCTCCTAGCATGGAAGACATTTCTGTAAGGGAGTGACGAGTAGCCAAAGTTATTTGGATGTTAGAGTCCTTATTCCGGCCCTTCATAGATGCCCTTACGCTTATTGAAGGTACCATTAGTTGTCTTATTATAATCTCGGTTACCTCAATGTACTATTTGATATATATAAGTAAAAATGACTATTTTACCCCTACATGCAATGTTGTGCCATATGTTGCTATATGTCCCTCGTTGATGCTTGAACTAATCTTATAATTGAATTTATATGATTTTACATCGATATTATGTTGTTCTAATGCATATTCTCGGCTTATAGATAACTAGTTGATATCGTTGGCTGACTTGTTTGAGAGTGTTCCAAACAAATGCCAATGCGTGATATGAGACCGTGATAACTTCACGCAGTTATCGAGTATCATAGGATAAGGAAAATTACAGAAACATCTCTATTATTATTATTATTATGAATAAGAATGTCTAAATGAAAATAAAAAAACTTTATTTTGATTTTTTTTTACAATTTTCATCATTTTTTTTAATTTATCTATCAGAACCTAATTATTTAATTTTCATAATAGTTACAGCTTCAATATGATTCATGTCTACATTTTATTATTTATAATGTTTGGTGAATAGTGTCAATTTAGGATTTGAGAGAGCAAATTATTTAATATTACTCTTTTTATTAACAGTAATAAAATGTTAGTTAATAATTACTAAAATAATTGATTTGTTGAATAATCTCTTAGCAGTTAAATTGTAACATTTAGGTATCATTTGGAACAAATGAATTATGATTGTAGAATTCATTTGTAAATGAATTTCAAGTAGAATTCATTTATAAATGAATTTGTCATGTTTGGTATGTTACAATTTAAAATAAGGAATTCAATTGAATTCCATAAAATTATGTTTGGAACAATTTTTAGATGAAAATTCATTTGTCTTTATTTCCTAAAATAATCTTGACATAATGATTTAACAAAAATACCAATATAAATAAATCACTCATATTTCACCATAATTAATTAATTAAATTTTAAAATTTTAAATTTCATGTCCTTGCAAATGTTTAAATTTTATTTTTATTAATAGATTAAAATATATTGAAAAAAAAATGAGGACAATTTAGTTAATAATATTTGAGGTGAAGGGACAGTTTAGTCAATATAAATATTAGTGGGTTAATATATGAAATTCATTTGCAAATTTCAACAATTTTATAGAATTTGAACTAAGCTAATTCAATTGCATGGAATTCAAATCCATATTTTTTTTCATTCCAAACACAAAATTTTGAATTTCCAAATGGGCTCTTAGTGTCACGTGACTAGTGTAACGAATCAGAAGTGCTAAGTTTGTTTAGTGGAGTTGTTAAATTTTCCAATTAGTGTTAATATGTTAACTGTAATACCATGAAATTTTTATTTCGAAACATTCCCATTTAAATTTAAATTATAAATTATTAGCCAATAATATTACGCCACGTAATATTATGGGATCGAAAATCATTTTGATTCGCCCGAAAATTTATTGAATAACCGTCAATCGAATAAAATCGGACTAATATTTTTTTAATTGGACCGAATTAATTTAAATTAGACCCGAATTGGATATTTTTGAAAAACACTGTGCGTCACTATTTTTTTCTCCCCGGCAACTTACCTTGGACGGTTTGTTTTTATTTAATAATTAAAAAAACTTTATAATATTTTATTATTATTATTATTTATTATTTTATTTTATTTTATTTATTTTCTTTTCCTTTAAATTTCCTCTTCTTCTTCTTCATGGATCACCACCAGCAGCCTCCAACCTCCTCCCTGCGCAGCTCCTCAGGCCACCGCGCCACCACCATTTCCTCCTCCTTCTTCCTCCTTCTTCTTCCTTCTTCTTCTTCCTTCTCTTCTCTTTTCTTTCTTTCTTCTTTCTTCTTCCTCTCCCTGCTGCTCTCTTCCTCACTGCGCCACAGCCCTCTCTGCAGTCGCAGGAACTCCAGCAGCAGCAGCAGCATCCTCCGCCTCCTTTCCAGCATCTGCAGCGTCACCAGGCAGCCACAACAGTACCACGAGCTCCTCCTTCAGCAGCAGCTCCTCCTCCAGCAGCACCCGCAGCAGAGCAACTTCAGCTCCTCCTCTCTTCTCGCGTCGCGCCACCCTTGTTCCTCCCTGTCTCTCTGCAGTCGCTGGACAGCCACGAGAGCGGCAGCAACTTCAGCTCCTCCTCGCGCCGTTCCTCTTCCTCCCTTGGTCCGTGCCGCTCCAGCAGCCCTTCTCCTCCTCTTCCCCTATTCTGCGCCATCTCTGCAGCAACAAAGCAACAGTTCTGCAGTTCCAGCAGCCTTCTTCGCGTCGCGCCGCCTCAAGCCACCACCAGCTCCTCCACGTGACCTTGGCAGCAAGCCCAGCTTGCTTCCGGCCACCGTTCCCTCCTCCTTCAACCTTCGATTCAAGGATTTTTGGGAATTTGACGATTATTGGGTATAAATTTACTATTTTTAGAACTTATTTGATTTAAATTGTGATTAATTAGTTGGTTGATTTTGAATAATTGGTTGAATGATTTTATTATTTGAGTAGTTAATTATGTTGATTAGTTGATTAATTTGTGAATTATATGGTTTGAATGAGATTTTAATATTTGTGGTTAGTTGTTAGTAATTTTTAGTATTTTAGGTTGAAATTTTAATATTTGAGGAATTATTATAGTTGATTA
>CANUEX010007962.1:0-21608 GCA_948099535.1 Jatropha multifida
ATTGAGTTGAATAAAATAAGGCCTTGTGATAGTTTGAATCACTAAAATTAAAATGGGCCAACTTGTAGAATATTTTCATATAAGTGTGGTGTTGAAATCAGATATTAGGCTTACTACGGGCCTCGGGGGCCTTAAGCTTACCCAGGTCCTAGTGCCGGTCCGGCCCATGGAAATGGGTCGTGACAATAACTCTCTTCACAACTTATTTTTTATTTTAAGATAAAATTACTCCTAATTTGTTATAACATAGGAGAATTAATTACTCTCTTCATCCTTTTTTATATAGGAAAAGTTTATATTTCGGGTGTTCTTTTTATATAGAGAATTTTATCTAATTTAATAACTTCATGTGTGACATTCCGATCCAGCAAAGCGATTCTAAGAGGGCGGGTAGAGTAAGCCTCTTAGCGAGCTTCTAAGATAGCAGGCTAGCTACGGTAGTGGAATGCGAAACACAGAAATGAATCAGATCATATATTGAAAAGGGGTAACGAATCATCAAATGCGCTTTTTGGTGGAATGAAGAGTTGGAAGAATTCCAGGGTTAAACGTGCTCGCTTGACAGAAATCCTAGAACGGGTGACCTCCTGAAAAGTTTTCATTTCATCTGCAGGACAAAACGGTGCGGGTCATGTCGATCTAGTATTAGATGGAACCGGTTTGATCCAAAGCGGACAATTCATCTGATGGTTGGAGTCAGGGCGTTACATCATGCTCATGTGAAAAATCTGTAAGTTAAAAAAAAAAAAGATAAAAAGGGGTGGTTAAACTGTTTTTTAATTTTGGTAAAAAAATAATTATTCTTATAGAAAAAGAACGGAAGAAGTGCTTGCTTAATCTATGTTACCATTGGTCTTATAACTGAAAAGATTTTACAGTCGTTTGATTGAACGACAGGAAGCTATTAGGTTAGTGGACTTTCGCAAGCTGTTAAAGAAAGGAAGAAAGAGAAAGAATCGTAGACTTAGGTAGGGACATCTATTAGCAAGATAAACAATAATTAAAAAATGATGTCCCTAACTAACTTGCTAATAATTTTTAGAGTCAATTTCAATATTTATATCTGTTAACGAGATATTTCTTTTTAATTATTGTTTTTCTTGAATAAAAAAAATATTAGCAAGTTAGTTAGGGACATATACAAATTCTGTTGCTTCACTTAACCAATGGAGTTATAAAAACATATCAATAGCGCAAAGTTACAGCAAAAATCAACATTTTTTACATGAAAACATAAAACGGATATGTCTAAACCCATTGGCTTTCAAACTCTGTTGCTTTACTTAACCTAACCTATATATAATGCAAGATTACAGGAAAAGACACGATAGATTAGTTACTTGAAAAGGCGTCGTTTCTCTACAAGAGAACACTTGGTTCATTTTTTAAACTAGATTAGTTACTTTGCCAATAGATTAGTTAGTTTAAAAAAATATCAAGGGATCTTAAAATTAATTTTAGAATATTATTTTATTATGTCTTCGTACAGTGTGTACAATTATTTGATTCTATATAAACAGTTTTGACTTCAAAATCGTTAATAGTTAACCTACCCTATTAACCTTTTAAAAGTTGTTTCGGAGGATTATAAACGATACATGAATTTACTTTTAATTTTGTGAAATCCTAAACGACCTACCGTGCACTTGAGCTGTAAGTTTGATGATATAATACACATCTCAACACTTTTATTAATAATTTTTTGAGTATTTAGCATTTATTTGTAAAATATTGATTTGATACGTAGTTAGTATAATTTTCATAAATTACTAAATGCTAAATTAATTTAATTTTGCAAGTTAAAATTTTTAATAAAATAATTTTAAAAATTGGAGTGATTAATTGTTTATAAAGCAGGTTTAGAACGAGTATTCAAACTTTTTAATTGGTTCTTTAATATAAAAGATAAAAGAAAAAAAAAATATAAAAGTGGGAACAAGATACAGATAAGTGATGCAAATAGATTTCATAAAAAATTTATAGAACGGTAAATGTTAACATTTCATGAAACACTCCCTCCAACTCTAAATGCTTTCAAATTCTAAACGCTAGAATAAATATTGTATGATGTTTTAACCCAATCAAAACACTGAACACTTATCAAAACCTAACAAACAATCGTATTACAGCCACAATTAATTAAGGCAGTGTTTTAATGCAATCAAAATAGTAAATACACTCTATTATATCACCAAATACCACAATTAATTAAGATAATATTTTAACTCAATCAAAACACTAAACAACCCTTCAAACACTCTATCCAATAGGATCCAAGTATATAAGAATGTCTTATCTACTATTTGAAATATATTCTTTTCCAAACGAAAGTGTTCATATGTCAATTATTATAAAAATGTAAAGTAATATAAAATGATATATTTTGTGTGGCAATTAATTATTGCATAAGCCTTCATCATATATACCCTTCCAAGAAAACTCAAGAGAATTGGAATTGAAAGTTGCCAATGACAACTATTATCAAAATCAAATAGACTGAACGGTACAGAAAATGACCTCTAATGGGCAAATAAACTATATGCCTAAGATATTGATTAAGGACTTAATAACAGATTATTTTAATAACCCCGTTTTGTCACGCCATCGACTCATGGGACCCAATTACAAATGTAAATTATTTCTTACGTGTGAATGGCGGCTTCTCTCTACCCTTCCAAATATGACTCGGACGAAATAAGTTCCTTGTTTCAAAATCAGACCAAAACACACAGCTTTAATTAGACCAAAACAACAGAAAAATCAAATATTGAAAATTTCTCTATGATTTCATCAAATAACTTGTGTCTCAACTCCATGAAAATTCTTTAGATACAGATTAGTTCTTCTTCTTCCTAACGGAAGTTCTTTCGTTTTTTTTTTTTTTTTTTCATCAGTATCAGAATGAGAAACGTTTCTCATAAAATGTTAGATTGTAGGCTACTTGGCGGCCATGCCAAGACAATTTTCCTCTCTAGTATTACTATTGCTGCTATTATCTTTATTTTCTCTGCAGATAGTTTGGTTTCTATGGTTCATATACAATCTTCTTTAATTGAAGTTAAAGAGGTTGAATCAGAAGTGTTTCAGATTCATAAAACTGAAAGAATAATGAAGTCAACTATTAGAGATCACTTACAGTTGCATTCTACACATGAATTGACAATTGAAGAAGTCCTTTATGCAGAAAACCAGAATTCTTTAGTTCCTCCTTTCAATGTTACAGAAGCAGAAAGAATCCAATGGTTTCGAGAAAAGCTGCCGAAATTCAATATTTTCAAGTCAAACAATTCGAGTCATGAATTTCACAGTCGAATTCTTGAATTTTTCGACACGAAATGTGAGGTTAAATTTTTCATGACATGGATTTCACCTGTTCAATCTTTTACAGCAAGAGAGTTCATAGCAATTGAAAGTCTGTTCAAAGCTCACCCTTGTGGATGCTTAATGATTCTATCAGAGTCTTTAGATTCTAAAAAAGGGTATGGAATCCTGAAACCATTGCTTGATCGTAGGTTTAAAGTTACTGCAGTTAAACCTGACTTGGCTTTTCTGGTCAAGAACACACCAGCAGAAACTTGGTTCCAAGAAATGAAGAATGGATACAAAGATCCTGGAGAAATTCCATTAGCACAGAATCTTTCTAATCTTCTTAGACTCCTTGTTTTATTCAAATATGGAGGTATTTACTTGGACACGGATTTCATTGTACTAAAAAGTTTCATCGGATTGCGCAATTCAATTGGAGCACAAAGTATTGATGCAGTATCTGGAAACTGGACAAGATTGAATAATGCGGTTCTGGTATTTGACAGGGAACATCCAGTTTTATTCAAGTTTATAGAGGAATTTGCTGCAACTTTTGATGGAAATAAATGGGGTCATAATGGACCTTACTTAGTCTCCAGAGTAGCTCAGAAATTATCAGGAAGACCTGGATTTAACTTCACTGTATTGCCACCAATGGTGTTCTATCCAGTTGATTGGAATAAGATAGGAGGATTTTTCAAGAAACCAGGAAACAAGGCAGATTCCAGGTGGATAAAAGCGAAACTGCTTCAACTTAGTGGAGATACTTATGGTGTACATTTATGGAACAAGCAGAGCAGCAGAATTAGAATAGAAGAAAAAAGCGTTATGGCCAGGTTAATCTCTGATCATTGTGTGATTTGTGAATACTCATATAGCAGCTCGTGAAGTAGATTCTGTTCTGTTTTCTTGAAATTCACTTTTCTCTTTTCTTTTGTTTACAACGTTTATTATCTACTTTTTCTGTTTTTTCAATCTCTTGGTTTTCTTTGTTTGATCCTAATGTAAATGTAGCAATTTGATAACCAATTCATACAAGGAATAAATAAAAATTTGAAAACATGTTGTTTCAGTTTTTTTTTTTTTTTTTTCCTTTTTAACATTTCTATTTATGTGTAATTGTGTAAGTTTGTTCAATATCTGATTAAAAAGTTGCACGCCTACATTCAAATATCAAACTTTTTACCACAGATCATAATCCTAAGCCTTTTCAATCTAAATCTTCTCCACCTCCAAAAACAAAATCCTGGCAATCTTCTAAATGCTTTTTTTCTAGTCAACTTCCTTCTTCCTCTTATTGTTTTTTTATCCTTGAAACCGAATTCTCCTCCCACAAAGCTACCATCCGAGGCAAAATTACTATGTCTGTCATTTCCAGCAACTTTGGAAGTCCCAATCAGTTTGATATCCGCCCATGGATCGTTAATTTCATCATCAGTTTCACTGCCCCATAGAGGTATAGTCTTTATAACAGGAGAACCGCTATAGCACTGAAAATGAGATGCCAAAGTAGTATGTTCCATGTCAAATAATCTCCTAAGAGATGTGTTTCCAGTTTTCATCAATTGCAGCAAATTGCCACTTCTACTTGATGAAGAGAACGAGGAAGAGGAAGAGGAAGCAACTGATGACGAGGAAGAAGACCCATATAATGATTTTTGATACTGTATGATCCGTCTAATCCTTTTCTTCTCAGCTTCTGTATTAATGAAGCAAATTCTGTCATCATCATCCTTGGCTTCTCTTATCTCCGATGTCATTGAATTCTAGATATACTTTCGCACAAGTATCAAACAGATTGACAGATAAAAATACAGTTCTTTTTCAGGATAGAAAACCCAGAACTGGGTGAAGCCGGCTGTACCAAAATATTCTCTACTGCATCTGTTTCAGAGGAAGGTCGGTAAAAAAGGACAAGATTGAAAAACACTGACCTGCTGAAAGGTGTTTAATGATATTTTATTTGTGGTGTATATCCTATAAGAAGCCAAATCGAGAAAATAGTTTTTCCAACAGAGAATCAAATGCATATATGAATCAAGAAAGGAAAGTGATTCCCTTCTAACAAAAAAATGCAAGCAATGGAGCTTCAAAAAGTTCTTGCTCCGAGATTGATGAAGACAGAACTCAACATGTCGCACTATTAAATAATGTAATTATTTCGAAGCATAAAATGCACATTTGATAGGCATCTTGAATTAACAAGTCAAAATTCACTTGAAATAACTATCTAAATCTAATCCAAACTTGAAAACTGCATTTGTTTAGGTCTTTGCAATTAAATCTCTTTCATAAGGTTACTCAAAATTATTTTGAACTGGTCTAATTTATACTCTCAATTTCTCATAAACTGCACGAGCTCTTCCGCATGCCATAAATGACCAATGAACAGAGAATCCTGGAACAAAATTAAAGGTAGCTAACAAACTTCCAGGAGAGACATAATTGACTGCATTGATCTAGCTAGCTATGTCACCTATAAAATTCAACGAACCTAAAGGCACATAGATCAATATCCTGCAGACTGACATTCTTGCCAAGGTTTTATGTCTTTTTTCAACCTACTCTAGTCCAAATCATTTGGACCTCTCAAGGGTTCTAATCAAGGAGCACATAGATCTACCTGCTACATGATGGCATTCTCCTTGGCCAATTGTCGGGTATACAGGAAAGCCATTTCAGGAAAGTTAGGGCTTTGAATTCCTAACTCCCTTTCTTATGATTTTATTGTTCTTTGAACTTTATGAGTGAGGCAGAATTACTGCATTAATTCTTTCTTTTTTTTTCTTTTTCCGATACGCAGGAACAGACTATCATATCATATTAATTCTTGATTATTATCATTCAAAATTCCTGATTTCGGCAGGCTCTTTGTCTAATCCTTTTAGATTTGATTATTCTAACTTATTCTTCCTTGCTTCATTTGACAATGGCAGCAGCTGGATCTGTCATGCTGATAGTCTAAAGCCACACACTCGACGGTTGTATACATGATTTGAGAAAAGTTCCAAATTGAGTAAATGTAAAATAATTGTAAGGTTTATATAAATAAAAATGGACCTTTCAATCTCAATTAGCCGCCAAGCTTAAAAATGTGTAGATTGATTTCTGATCATCACGTCATCTAAAGAAAATCCCTCTTGTAATGATAAAAAATAAATAAAGCTTCTTTGAGCATTCTGATGATCCATTTAAAAAACAATTTAAACACTCAAAAAATTCATAATTTTAATCTTAATGGGTTCTGGAATATATACAAGAGCATGAGAACACTTTAACACCCAGAATTCAAGTTTTAAGATAGCAAAACCTTAAGACGAGGTGAATAATAAGAGGGCTATCTATCTCTAACAATTCTTTCGGCAAGGAACTGTTCTAACCCGAACACAATAAGCAACTAAAAAATCAAAGAATAGAAGGATAAATTACTGGAAATTCATATTGGCAACGCAACAATACAACGCATACAATGCTAATCATAACAGAAGAAAGCAAATTAGAGGTTTTAGGAATTACAAAACGTTAAGTGAGAGACTCATCGATATCGATCTTAACAATTTGGTCATCTTCAAATCGATCAGGTTTCGGCGGAGAAGAAGGAACTGGTATTCTTGGCGGTCCTCTACCTTTCTTCTTGTTCCGAGGCCTCGCCTAATGCAAAATTAACCATCATTTTATGCTAAATTATAATTTGTCAACAAAATCTAGTAAAATTAACCTAATCTACTCACGTTCCCAAACGAGTGGTTGAATCGCTTCCCCTTTGCCGTCTTCCTGTCGCCTCTTCCACAATACACTGTAACCAGAGCATTAGAACTTAAAATAGTATTATTATAACATGCAACTTAGAGATAGAGATAGAGAGAGAGCTAGATTACCAAACGGGAGTGGAGAAGAGGCAGCGGTAGAGAGAGAAAGGGAAGGAGTTGGTGTTGGATAGCAAAGAGAAATGCCTAGGGTTTCGGATTGAGACGAAGATAAGCGAGAAGATGAGTTCGGTGATTGAGGAATCATCGGTAGAGCTCTCGCTATTAACGACGCCATCGCTGAGCTTCGAGGATAAGGTCCGCTCAGACTTTGCAGACCGCTTATGAAGAACCTATCGCTTAATTCTTTTGATGGAGTGGATGGTGGGCCAGTTAAAAGACCTTGTCCTGTTATGAATAACAGCAGTTTATGACGAATTTGGCCCAAAAGAATTTTACTCAAGTCAAGGGCCTGTTAGATTCAAACTCCAGAATCAAAATTTAGTATAAAATATTATTTACCCTCTAAAACTGTAAAAACGAAAAAGAAGAATCAAGTCGAAAGAATTGAAAGTAGGATGAAGCCTTAGATAAATACCATTAATAAGAAAGAAGGTAAAAGAAAAAGAAAAATATCAATCACTGATATGCAACACACTGCTTAACAAAAGAACAACTTTCCAAAGAAACTAAAAATTACTCGGCAGTAACCAAATCGTTGAAAATTGATGATGAAAAATAAGAAAATAAAAATAACATAATAGATAAATAGTTCAAATGATAACTGCTATAATCTTTATTTTCTCTGCAGATTGTTTGCTCTCTGAGGTTCATACGCAATCTTCTTCAATTAAAGTTAAAGAATTAGTTGATTCAAAGTGTCACAGTTTAGGAAAAGGCCACCGGATCAATTCAAGATTTTCGAGTCAAGAATTTCACAGCCGTGTTCTTGAATTTTTTGACAAGAAATGTGAGGTTAAATTTTACATGACATGGATTTCACCCGCAAAATCTTTTACAAGAAGAGAGTTCATAGCAACTGAAAGTCAGTTCAAAGCTCATCCTTTGGATGTTTATTGATTTTATCAGAATCTTTAGATTCAAAAAAGGGTATAGAATCCTGAAACCATTGATTGGTCGCAGGTATAAAATCACCGCTGTTAAACATGACTGGAAAATTCTGGTCAAGAACACGCCAGCAGACAATGGTTCCAAGAAACGAAAAATGGCTACAAAGATCCTGGAGAAATTCCATTAGCACAGAATCTTTCTAATCTTCTTAGACTAGTAGTTTTACAAGTGAGTATATAGCAGCTCTTGAAGTAGATTCTGTGTTCTATTTTCTTGAAATTTCACCTTTCTTCTTCTTCCGTTGCAACATTTTTTTAGTTCAATGTCACCAAGTAACCATTAACGAGGGCATCGCTGAGCTTCCAGGAAAGGTCCTTGCTCAGACTTCACGGACCGTTTATGAAGCAATGACGAAACTCTTTCGATCGAGTGGATCGTGGCCCGTTCAAGGGCTTGTCCAGTGAACCAATTTATAACGAATCTGACCCAAAAGGAATTTACTCAAACTCATTTGAAGATTCAAGTTTTATGTTGGCAACCCAGTTAATAGTGCCTCTAGAAACGCATCCATAAATGGGCTTTTGGGGTTGGCTTTGGATCTAATATAGTTTCATGAGCATCTACTGCAAGCCCATTTATGGGCCTGATTTGCAAAATTCCTCTCCAAACTAGTTGTTGGAAAGGGATATTTAGTTATAATTAATGTAATGATATTTTTAAATTAGTGTTTGTAATATTTTCTTTGTTAAATAAAGGAAAGCATAGCTTCAAGAAACTACACATGAAGGCGTTTATAAGCCACGCTCCAAACATCATGATAGATCTTAGAAGAAATTTTAAAAAGAAAAATATCGAAAAAGAAAGTTCGCAAGGAAAAAAATGAGACAAAAATAGTAAGATAGTCGATATAAAAATTAGTTTTGTCTGTGAATATGATTGATATGACCTCAATCGAGCTCAAGAATTTTTTAATAGATAATTGAAATTGATGAGCAGCAATCCATTGAATCACACTTAGATTATCACGTTCAACCTAAATTCTCGAAACACCTAATGGTCTAGCCATTTTCAAACCTTCTAAAAATGTCCACAGTTCTATACAAGGAATGGAACAAATTCCAAATCTAGCTTTAACCAAGCTCCATTAGTATCTCCATTAGACCTATAAAATATACGACGTATTTATTAATTTTTTTATTTTTCTAATTAATTAATAAAAAATACAAATTTTACCGAAAGGACTGTATATAAAAAATATTATAAAAAATAACAGCGATTAAGGGTAAGATATAAATTCAATCCATATAAAGTTATTTGTTAAAAAGTTAAAATTTTTATACTTCATACCTGAAAAATGTTATTTCATAAAAAAAAATGAAGAATGCCTTTATAACAATTAAATTAATTTTAAAATTAAAGTTTGTAATAGTATAATAGACCACACGTGAATTAGATAACTTGTGAAAATTCAAATAGTAAAAAGGATACGTAGAAGTCTATGTTTTGGGTTATAAAAAATTGTGTACTCCTTTTGGCCTACAACTTAAGAAATAACTGAAGTTCCAAGGAATCAGGTACAAGATTTAGATCTTAAACATAATTACAAGTAACATGTCAATGTCATAATACAAATTTTAGAGTTTCAAGACGCACATTTCCACATGCTCTCGTAAGAAACAGAAAGTGTTCCAGTTATTCATCAACAATAGAATAGTTAGCCTTTTCTCATACCATAAAAGAAAGCTTCCGTTCCTTCAAGTTGCTGTTTCTTGCAAATTGCACAATTGACATTGAACATCAGATCTAGATGCAACTTCCTGTAACGGTAACTGTAAGAATCTCTGGCAACAATAATCTCTTATTATATAATACCCAGCCAATATATCTTGTCGAGGAAGATAGGTTTCTAATTAAAAAGAATCCAGGATGAGTAAAATGCAAGTTGCTCTGAATAAATATTCTTCAATTTTCATATGCCTTCCTCCAAAAGTTATATAGTAGAACGGTAATGTCATGTGTCATTCTATATTGATTTGGATAATATTTTTATTTAAAATATAAAATTTAGATAATCTTCCTCTTCCGAAAAATGAATTAATTCTCAAAAAAAGAAAATGATACTTGCTAAAACCTACAAGAGAACACCGCAATCATATTATTTTAACAGATAGATGTATTTTAGTGGTTTCACTCACTTGTCTGTCATGCACTCTTATCTCAACAGCATGAGATAATAAGAAATCGATCTTTGAAATTATTTATTAAGACTTAATACTTTAAAATTAATTATATTAGAAGTGATTTAAAAATAATAAATCTAATATATTAATTAAAATGTTCAATGATTTAAGATTCAGTTTGTTTAATCTAAAACAAATTTTTGAAATTTATTAAATCTAATAACCATTTGAATATTGAATAGAGAGAGGATCTACCTCTTCAAATTTCTAAAATTTTAGTTCGGTTTTGATGAAATTTTTCTGAGAGTTCTGTTTAATTCAAAACGACATTGAGTAATCTCTTTTGATTGGAAATAGTCAACAGCATTGTTAAAGGTCACATTTACACACTTCATGCATAAAATAAAAATAAAATAAGGAAAACAGCAAGAGGACACCTCAATGTGCAATTAAAAATATTAATTAACAATTAGGAGGGTCAAAGATCTCATATAAAATTAATTAAAAGGTTTGATTAGGATTAACACTCTTCTTATGATTATAAATTATTATAAATACAAGGTTCATGAATATAATTGAGTTTCCATGTGAGTTATTAAGATGGAGAGAATATTTAGGAGTGAAGACAGGCACGTGACTAACAGATGAGCCAACGTGCAACCCATGTGACTGTAAAGTTGGGCCCACGGCCCACTCACTAAACAGAATCTAAGGGGTCAAAAGGGCCACTCAACCATGTCCACACATGGCCTTCTTAGACCAACCCACGTTACATTCTAATATTAATATATAATTCATAATTATTGTTACATATATGAAGAGACCCATGCCGTTTTAAAAATTTTATATGCTTTCGAACATGCTTGTAATAATGACATTGGAAGCTATCATTACTTAGAACAGAAAAATTTTATAAATAATATGATATCCAAAAAGAAATAAATAAGAAGAGGTGAAAGAGAATATTAAAGAAGGTTGAGAACATTTATATATTATATTCTGATTTAATTAATTAGCCTATGCTTTAGTAGCAAAGGAATCATCACAATTCAACACACTATTTTTTATCAACTAATTTAAGAAAATAAAAATTAAAAATTAAATTAAAAAAAAAAAAAAAGAAAAGCAGCAGAAAAATAAGCAAAATCCAGCACACATGACATGTCGGGGAGGGATATTTTGATTGCTATATACCTCCCCATGTATGATACAAAATATGTTGGTGAGTTCAGGCTCTCAAAAGTCACAGGCGGTAACTATAGCTCAGTGGTGGAGAGTGGTAGTAGTAGCATTAGCAGTAATAGTAGGAGGCAGAGGAGGCTTGCATTGGTAGCATTTGGCAAATAGCCCAAAAGTGTCTACTTGCTTGACAAAGTTAGTCATGCTAGCCCACCCACCGAACCCAAAACCAAGCACCAATACCCACACCACTACGAACGCGTTTAACGCATACATCGCCGTCCAGCTTGGTAAGAACAATGGAGGTTTCTCCGCCGCATTCTGCAAAATCACAAATCATCATTCCTACTTAAAATTTCAAACACCGAGAATTCAACTTAAAAGAAAAAAACCCAATTGAGATAAAATATTAATCTTCTGTAATCTAATTTACCAATGTGATTAATTATATTTTATAATCATCTACGGATGCAGCGAGAGGCTCCAAGTCAGAGACTACACATTTTTAAGTTTAGACCAATTGTTTCAGCAATGGCAATTTTAAATTCGAAACCTTTATCATATAAATAAAATTCACTCAAGTAATTTTCTTTTTAAATCTAAATCCTATTCCAACTGCGTTGGCAACAGTTTTATAAATAAATTTTAATATTTATAATATTCAATAATATAATATTTAAATTAATTTTTAAAAGTTAAAAACAGCATTTCATACAAAATTAATCTTTATAACAGCTTATCGGTAAATTACTAGAGTAAGAAAGGTCAAGTCACAGTCAGCTAATTAAAAGACAGAGGACTGTCCAACTGTAGCATATATAACTAAATGAAAAGGACTTGCCACCTATCTCAATATACTTTTATATATCTCCCACCATGTTTCTAAATCCAAGTCTTAAATGCTCTCTTTGTACACTTGCTAGCTATGCTACCACTCAGGCTCTCATTTTACTAGGACACTACTGTGCACTGTAGGATTCCCCATCAAACGCGGACCGTCCACTATGTTTTGACAAACATACCCTTCACAAATCCATATTATTACAATTACACCAAATTTTTATTTTCATTCAATTTTTTAACATTAATGAATTTTTATCTCATAATAATAATTTCTTTTTTTACCTGTCTGGCGGAGGCTTTTCTGTAGGTAAGCATATGGGCTAAGGCAGGGATAATGTAAACGGTGAAGCTGACCAAAAGAGCTCCAACAGCTGAATTGATGGGCCCAAAGAAAGGGAAGATAATTGCTAAAAACCAAATTGGTATAACCACCGGCAGCCTAGCAAGTGCTCTTAGACATATGCTCTTTGTGTCATGCATCCCTATTACCTTCTCCCATACAAAATACAGCGGTGTGCAGGCAAATCCAAATGTTATAAACTGCATTATTGCAAAACAATTCACCTCCGTTAGACTCGATTTATTAATTTTATAAATATTATTCTCCTATATATATATATACTTTTTTTTTCCTTCTAAATTTTCAAGTACTTTGACCTGATGAATAAGCATTAAGATGACAGCAGCATCACGGAAGCCGTTTTTGGGAAGGAGAGAGAAGGCATTGGAATGGTTGAGAAGCTCATCTCCAAAGGCCCAGTAAACGGCGGAAGCAGACGGAAGAGTTAATGTGAAAACGTAGAGTGTAGCTAACAAATATATGTACTTGAACTTTTGAGGCTTCCACATGGCGTGCATGATTTCTCTGTAAAAAACAAAACAAAAAAGCGAAAATTAACTCAATTGGAACATTATTTTTACTGCCATCGGATTCTTAGTTACTACACAACTAGACAAAATCATCATTATCATTACTGTTTAACTAAGATGATTAAGAAAAGATAAACAAACGGGATTATGTTAATTACTTTAGAAACAACTTAGAATGGAACTATATATTTTACTGTTCAATTGTCCTAGACATAGAGAAATGGATGGGGAAGCAAAAAAATAAAATCTGCATGATACTGTCTAGGGTCTCGAACCCCAAGGAGACCGGCAAAAGCTGCAAAGAGAAGCCGCGTAGAAGCAAATAAAAGAGGCGAAAATTGTGATAGTGCGGTAAAAAAGTAAAAGCTTACACAGTCACTGCGTGTCCACCAAAGGTGTAGAGGATGTTGGTTGCTCCGGTGAAGTATAGCACAAGCTTTTTTGGACCCGTGTGGGTTACTCCTTCCACCTGCAAGAACGTGAAAAATCATACTACACGGATCCTAAATTGTTAGAGAGATGGATGGAGCTTTTGTGTTTAAAAATGTTACCTGGCCGTGAACAACGGCGGCTATGGTGAGGTACCAGGCGGTGTAAGTGGTCATGCCAAGGCCAAGAAAGGACCAAATGCGGTAGTTGTGAAAGGATGGAATAAAAACTGTGGTAGCACAACAAGCTCCAAAAATATAAGTCCATGTCCTCTTGTCCAAGTGGTCGTTGATGTAGTAGATGTTACTGTATTGATCAAAGAAATAACAGTAGTTAAAAATCAATGAAAAGCAAAACCCTGATTGGATTTTTAGCAATTAATGACGAAAACTAGAAAATAAAGAAAAAACATGTATCTTGCCTTGCACAAGCAATAAGCTGAATAACAGATCCAAAGAGTAAGAAAGTACAGTTGAAGGCAAGTCCCGCTGCCTTCCAGTATGGACCCAGTAGCCCATCAAGAACTTCAAACCACTATAACACACACACACAAAAAAAAAAAAAAAAAGATTAAAAATTAGTACACTGTCCTTTTTATTTCAGTACATAGCAGACATTTTGGGTCATTGTAAAAAAAAGGGGGAAAAGATTAAAATTTTATTTGAGGCCTTGAAGATCAGATATCAGTGGTGGGTATTTATACTTTTAAGCAAGAAAGCAAGAAACAAAACCTGGATAACATGGTTCTTGAAGCTAACATTCTCCTTTTCTTTTCTAGTTCTGTATTCTATGTAGAGAACACTGATAAGGTAAGCAGTCCAACTTCCCATAAGTCCATAGAATATTTGTAACAGAATTCCTGACAGCATACCGAGTTGAGAGAAAGAGTAAGGCAGTGTCAGTAAAACTTGCGCTACCTGCAAGAACAAAGAAGAAGAACAGAATGTTTATTTATCGTGAAAATTTGTTGTTAAAAATGATTAGTTTTTTTGTCATTGATGTATATAATACTTGATTAGAAGCGCAACTGAACCAAGCATCCCAGGCGGAGCCTCCGTGCCAGAGAAAGCTTTTAACGTTAAACATAGAGTGTTCATCTTCTAGTTCTTCTTGTCTTGCTTCATTTTCTGTCTCGCTAAAGTTGGGGACTATTGCTTCTTCTGCTTGCTTTTGCGGCAACATTATCTTCGTTTTTCTCTAAAAGCAACGTCTAAATCCTGGTAGATCTGAAGCATATGAAAGACAGTAAATGAGACAAAAACTTATACTCTAAAACGCAACCCCAGAAAACGAAAGCCAATATATATATTAGATACAAAGCAAATAAACCAGACGCTCTTCACTTTATAAAGAGTTAAACTTGGCATAAAATTGAAAAGAAGCCAAAAAGAAAAACAGCAAAAACAGTTCTCGAAAACAAAAAGAGCTTGCTTGCTAGCAGAGTTCACTAACCAAACTAAAGGGTTTTGAGATGTCTCTTTCGCGTAAAAGAATTGCAGAAGAAAACCCCAATCACAGATCCGTTGCTTATCACTGACTAAGTTTTCAAAGACTGTCTTTGGCTTGAATTGATATATCAACTTTTGCTTCCCCGTTTTCTGGTTATCAATTATGTGCAGTTGGTTGGACGAGAGCAGAAGATGGATAAAGAACGAGTTTTTGAGAATTTTCAATTCCAAGATTTTGCAGAGATAGCCATAAATGACTTGAAACAACTGGATATAATTAAAGAAATAAAGAAAATCTCTCCTACTATTGATCTCTTTAGTAAAGACTTGACTTTAAATGCGCCACCAATTAATCTTCACAGACAAAAGGCAGAGCCGAACTCCAAAGTCGGCGAGACCTCAAAAGAAGGAAAAGAAAAAAACCAAACTTGTTTCAATGGTCACCTAAGAGCAGGTATATTGAAGGAAATGAAAGGGACCCTTTTCTGTTCTCACTCCTATTTAACTATACTATATCAAGTTAAAACAAGCCAATATATATAATAGCACTACAGCTAATATTGCTGCTGCTGCTACTGTGCAATAGTGTTCATATATTTGGCTTTGAAATTCCTTGCTTTCTCACACTCACTGATTAACTCGCTCTTGTTCCTTTTAAAGTGGAAGTTGAAAGGGAGAGACCAAGCCCAAGTTCCCTGTATTCCACTTCTGATTCGATTCCTCCTTTTGGGTTTTGGTTTTTTTGGTGTGTTTGAAAAAATAATTTAGAGATCTAAGCGACAGAGACTTCGTTCTCGTCACTAGTTAGCTAGGGGACTCAACCTAACCATGGACCTTGCTTTTTATAGCCCAAGGAAACTGCTTCTAGGTCTACAACTTTAATAATCCCTTTCCCTTCAATTTCAATCCCTTTTTACTTTTTTATTTTATATTAAAAAAATTCATTTATTGTGATGACTTGAAAGCTTTACCCACTCTTGTTTTTATTAAATGGATTAAAATGTAGCATACCTTAAAAGTATTTGTCACTAATTTAGAAAAATACATTTTTGTAACAAAAGGTTGACAAATCAAAACTAAGTCTAAAATTAATTGAAACACCTTCCATTATTATTTTTATGTTTTCTTTTTAAGGTAATGTAACAATGAATTATAGGCTTAATGTATAAATTTAATTTTATACTCTCGGCCATTATTTTTATGATTTTTTGAATTTTGCAAGAAATCATCATCATCATATATTTTCACATTCCTGCAATAATTATGTTTCTTGTTAAAATAAAATATAAAAGCGTAAGATCCTGAATAAATATTAAAATATTATTTTATTTTAACAAATGTGATAGTTATTACTGAAATATGATTCATCGATTCCGAGTTGACTCAGCAGTTCGAGCTGGATTTAATAATAATAATAATATTATTATTATTATTATGTTAACGGGGCTATGGCAGAGTGCCTAATTTACTTCTAACTTCAGAAATCAGAATCTGTCTCCTATCTCCCTATTTGCATCATTAGTTACTGTATTTATAACAATAGTATACGGTAGTATAAAATTATGCAAATAATTCCGTCTCAGATCCAAATCCCAGTCAATAATTCCATGAATTTAAGTTCCCAATTAATTCCGTCCCTCTCTTATTTATTTTTTTATTTTTATTTTTAATTTCTCATTTACTAAATAATTTTAATTCATCGAGGTTCTATAAAGCTCCCTCCCTGTTCTGTTCCCCGGTTACTACGTAGATTACTTTTTCCACCCGCACGCCATAACACGCGTTTCACACCATTTGCCATATACTGAAGAAAACA
This sequence comes from Jatropha multifida, assembly GCA_948099535.1. NCBI lineage: Eukaryota > Viridiplantae > Streptophyta > Magnoliopsida > Malpighiales > Euphorbiaceae > Jatropha > Jatropha multifida. Next base: position 16,889 of record CANUEX010007962.1, read on the forward strand.
GAAGTGCATTCCAACACTCGGTTGATGCCGCGAGTGGCGGTACCGGTCTCTAATATAAGATGCGATGGGATTTCACAATCGAATGCGGGCCGCTCGACCCAACAGAAATGTTAAATGGAAGCCCATTATTATTTTTACCGGCTTGCCTTTTAACTTCTAATAGGTCAGCGCAGCTGCACACGTGTCTATTCTTTTTTCCCCTACACTGCTGGATTTGGCTCAAGCCGAGCCATCATGGCCCTCGCCAAAGGTTTTTCGCACGCTTTAAAAGGAAACACGCGCGCAATCAACACCCCACTTGCCGCCGGCTCATCATAGGAACACATATACTTCTTTTACGGCTAGTATGGCCCATTAGCCACGGTCCAAAAACCTTTATATTTCAGTCCTTCTAATGTTTAATTAATTACAATTGTATTTAATTCTGTTTCAAGGATCCAATTTATAATTATTATAGCTAGAAACGTGATTATGCTAATTTAAGTCAACAAAATGTGCCACACAAACCAAATTCACATTCCATTGTATTTCTTTTCTATTTAAATTATTTAATTCGATGAATTGAAATTTTCAAATAGTCTTTCCTGAATTAAAAAAATTATTTTTTATTTATTATTGGAAGATGATTAAATTTGTAAAATTGATAATAGAAATAACATTGTATCAATTAAAATAAAATCTTAAGTCATTATAAGTAAATATTCTATTAGAAGTTTGCCATTTTGATATCCATACCCTACCCAACATAATTTGTTGTTTGCTAATTAAGAAAAGAAATAATTGCATTTATTTAGATTAATTAAGTAACTTAGCAAAAGTAAAGAAAAGATGGTACATAATCTGGAAACAAAACAAAGTGGTGGTGGCAGCCAAAACAAAGATGGTATTGGTGGCGGTCGTGGTGACGATGGTGGGTGAAGGTGGCCACCACCACCACCACCACCATGTATGGTTTCAGGGCTAAAAGAAGTGCATGTAAAATGGAAAATGTGTTCCGCACAATCCCTTACAAAACGCACACGTTGTCCCCTTCAAATGGGAATTTGTCGGCTTTGTGAGGGTTTCAATCTAGGCCCGCTTCCAACCCAATAACACAAAAATAAAAATCCTAATTTATTAATTATTAGTTTTTACAATTAAAATTAAACTCTTATTTTTATTTCAAAATCGTTAAGCAATATTTAAATTTAATGTTATATAAATTGATTTAAAGATTACAGGTCACCTGAAAATTTTTATTTTAACTACTATTTCATTTGGTCTTTTAGAAAAATTATTATGAAACTCTTAATCTTCGACATCATTAAATTATTTATTTTGTTTTTTTTTAGAATCAAAAGATATTACTTTTATTGTTAAATATTTCTGTAATATTTAATTATTTAACCCTTTTTACTTAATATATTGTTATAATTTAGTCATTTAAAATTAAATTATAATTTTGTCGCTCACTTAATAGCAAAAATAAAATATTTTGCGAACAACTAATCACGTTTAACGGGGTAAAACTTATAAATTCTATAGTAAATTTTCAAACTAGTAAGGATGAAAAATTGATTTTGGCCAAATTTTAGGGATTTTAAAGCAATTTATGCTTTAAATATATATATATATATATATATTTTTCACGTGTCGATGGCTTTCGATTTGGAGTTGGTGACTTAACATTTTGACCCAATAAAAAGTGCACATGGTGAGGTGGTACAGCCAATGAGAGAGAGAGCCGTTTAGATTAAGTCAAACTGAAAAAATGTAAATTTTATTTTTGTTTTTATTTTTTTGTCTTTAAATTAAACTTTTTAGTGGCAGATGTAATGATTAGTGAGTGGATTTTGACGCCACTCTTTGGTCTTTTCCACGAGGATAAAAATTCGGAGTCTCGTTGCACATGGGCCCCCCAATTTCTAACATCAGCATTTTCATTTTTTATATTGAAGGATGTAAATTTATAAAAATAAATTTAAAAATGAATGGAAGTATTTTAATAATAATAAATATTAAGTTTTATGTAGAGAGTGTTTGGTTTAGTTATTTATTTTTAATTTTTGATTTAAATTATATTTTTATTTTATAAATCAAATTATACTGTGAAATATCAAAATACTGTTATTTTTTAAGTAGTTTATATGTTTGGTAAATAAGTATTTTAAAAAGCCAAGGTATAATTTAGTGAATATAATTTAGTTTATATAAAGCTGGTTGAATGGCGAGTTCTGAAATTTTCTTTATACTTCAACTTTAATGCGCGTCACGCTAATTAATGTTCACGAAATATTATTTTGAATTAAATATAAATTTTCATTTTATAATCTTACTCCTAAGTATATTTAATTTTTATTAGATCTATGGGCAATAAAATAACGACTTTAGAAAAATAACTTATCCGCTCTATATTAAAAATAAATTTAATATTACAATTTAAATATTTTTTACATAATTTTTATCAGAATTACATGTATTAATAATTACTAATTATTTTATATAAATTAATACTATGTTTAGTTTAAACTGTGTTTTTTTCAACAGCCCAATAATCAAATTCATACTGATTGTGGACGGCGAGAGACATTTCACATGCCTATTGCAATTACAAAATAATACATAAAAAATGTCATTTAAAAAAAAAAAGTTAATTTGATAAGAGTTGTATAGGAAGGAGCTGATATACGTCTTTGGTACGACGTGCACTAGTTGGGATTTTGATGGGACACTATGTACATCTAATTTCTCAAAGTATAATCTGGCTTGCATCAAATTAATTTCATGTAATTGCAATTACTCTTGTATTTCAAAATATAAATTATTTAAAATTTCTATACCAAAATTAAAAAGGTAATTAATTTTTTTAAATTATAACAAAATCGAGAGTGATTTAATCAAATTATCTTTTATCTCAAAATCAAAAGTTATTTGTAGAAGTGTTAAATGTATTAGGGTAATATTAAAAAAAACATCATTTATTACTCCTTAAAATATTTAAAATAATTTATATTTTACGATAAAATAATTACTCGAAAATGACTTATTTAGGATAGAAAAAATATAATTTATAAAATTTAATTATCTTATTAATTTCTATACAAAAACCCTTAAAAAGACTTATAATTTGGAACGAAGGATGTAGCAATTTCTTTTCTCTTGCACATGTTTTTACTTTAGGAAGAAATGATATCTTACTGCGGTTCATTTGTAACAAATGAATGATAGTTATATAATTTATTTATAAATAAATTTATCAATTTTGATATGCTACAATTTAAAATAAATAATTCAATTGAATTTTATAAAATTATGTTTAAAATAAATTTTTAATAAAAATTTATTTATTTTTATTTTCTAAAATACTATTGACATAATAATCTAATAAAAATAAATGATAAACACTGATTTATATTTGTTATATACAATACCATTACTAATTTTTTTCTCTAAGATATAAATAATAAATTTCATATAAATAAATACACACACATTCCACCCTAGCTAATTAATTAATTATATAAATATAATATATAAAAATTATTATAACATTCATCATAATAGTTAGTTTTAATTTGTATAAAATGTATTCTTCATTTAACTAATTAATTTAAAAACTATAAAAAATATTTGAGAAGATTATTATTGTTGTTAATTATATTTGGAAACAATAGTGCATATGACAAAAATTATAGTTTCGCATTAATAACTATGAAGTCCAAAAAGAGAAAAAAAAACAAAACAAGCGGAAAGAAAGGAAATATTTCAGTTTATATAGGGATAGTTTTGTCAAATAAAATTTAATGATTTATTATTATGATCAAGTTTGATAAAATAAATAAATAAATTAAATAAGCAAAAAAAATAAAAAATTGAATTTGTAGACGAAGATGATATTTTTATAAAAAAAATTGAAATGTTTAATTTTATGAAATTCATTTGTAAATTTCATCAATTTTTATAGGAAAATTATAGACCAATTTTTTTCTTTGGATCAGCTATGGTTCTTTTTCCGTTTCTTTTTATCAATTTCCTTTATTTTATTTAATTTTCTTTTTAGTAATTTTTAAAAACGTGACCATTTTAATGGGCTGTATATTTTTAATTTAATGTTTATTGCACTTTTTTTATGGAATTATTCCTTATTACTGAAGAGTTTTTATGTGTATTTTTTATTTATTTTTTATTAATAATTCAAAATAAAAAATGAATAGTTGATTGTTTATAGTCGGAGATTTTTCTTTAAAAAATTAATTATTAATTGAAAATTGTATATAGATATAAGATATAGGTCAATATGTTTATATATTTAACATATAAAAAGTCTAATAATAAACCATTTATACAAGGAATAAAAAAACAAAATCTTGATTCGAAATATCTGATCGAATTGACAAAGCATAATATTTGTGCCATAAGTGATCGTTGGCTCTACTTAATAGCTATCCATGACCACTGTTTAACTCTATGATTTTTCTACAAGTCTGATCTTATTATTTTCAAATTTTTTCTTTCTATTGGAGAGAAAATCAGTATTTCTCTCTGCATAACTATTCAAATAATAAAATATGTTAGACAAAATCACAAATTAAATCTGAGAACTATAATACCCTGAAATTTTTATTTCGAAACATTCTCATTTAAATTTAAATTGTAAATTATTAGCCAATAATATTACGCCACGTAATATTATGGGAATCGAAAATCATTTTGGTTCGCCCGAAAATTTATTGAATAACCA